>CATKHJ011275444.1:0-33154 GCA_949750685.1 Vernicia montana | reverse complement strand
TATAATAATACCATGTATAATTTTTAATGCTTTTATTTTATATAGTTTATATTATTCAAATATGTAATTAAAAATATATATATTAAAAATATTTAACATTATAATAAAAACTAAATAAAAAAAAACCCGCAGCATCGCGCGGGTTTTGCTCCTAGTATAATATATTGCCAAATGACATATTGGAAGATCCATAGTGATAATATATAGTTAATCCTACATTAGTTGTGACGTGTAATATGCTTGCATGTGTAGATACTTGTCAAATTCAAGATACGTTATAGTTGCACAACACCAACATGTCGTTCGTTATTGTGTCAACGGACAACTCCTGGAACAACATGTCGTCTTTTTTCATTATGCCATATGACTTTTTAGAAAGAATATGATACACAATCACTGCAAGACGCATGTTTTCTCATTACTAGACGACCTCTACGTAAAGAAGGCACCCTAAAATACTTGGTTAGACACTTGATAATGTAACAAACGACTTATTGGTCGAATATGGACAACCGCTAGGCATTTAATGTGTCTGATTTTATAATGTCATCCGTAAAAAAATATTAATAATCGTTATAGTGCATGCACACCATTGTTCATGCAGTCAAAGTAATCTCATTTATCCAAGAAACTTAAACATCACTAAACCAATCCTAATTGATCCATTAACTACATGTTAAAAGCATGCAGTTAGTCGACTCATTTAATTCACCCATCGAATGGATTAAATTTTGTCGGACGTGACATTTAAAGCATTATTGTTAAAAAAAAAAATTCCACCTTCCTCCAAACTACTATATATATAGATGAAATGGTGTATTTCTATTGGGTAAAATCCGCAAGTGCACGAAGTTATAAGTAATATAGAATGAGTAAAGTATTGTTCCCATGAGAATTAATGGTCCATCCACCTATCTATTCACTTTCTTTTCTTTAAGGCTTTAATTTAATTTTAATTAAAATTAAGCAAATTAACTTTAATACTAACAAAAATCTAAACACACAAGATTTAATTAAGAGATTTAACAATAAGAATTAAATTACTAGGGATTAACACTTATTCACACTCAATCAATCAATTACCTATAAGTTCTAAGTCGTGATATGATCCAAATTATCCAATATCATTGATTAAACTCTCTCGAACATTTAACCAACTAAACCAAAGTTTAAGTAATCATAAAACAACTTAATTAATTCTCATTTAACCAAATTATTCTTAATTACTCAAATATTGCTTTAAGCAAACCTTAAGGATATTTAATCACCAATTATAATCTCTTATTAATTAGCAATTAAATAAGTATTTGTAGATCAATTGTATTACCATCTCTCAATGCATAACACAACTGAATTTATAATTTTGGTGATCAAACAAAACTAAGCATGAAGAACAACAAATACCTCATATCATAGAGACTTAGATTTTATAGATAATTAGAATGAAATTGTGTTTCAAAGCATTAATCCTTAACTATAGAGTTTAGTTAGACATAATTAAAGCATTCACAAAGTACCAAGAAGAAAAAGAAATTATAAATATAAGATAGGAGAAAATAAGAAGGAAAATCTCTCAATTTTCAATCTCAAATTTTCAATTTTGTGTTTCCTTGACTTAGTCTCTTCCAAAATCTCTCCAAAGATTCATAGAGTTGTCAAACTGATTTTCTCAAAGTCTTATTTATACAAGTTTACTGCCTTCTATTGTGGTTAGGTCAAGAAATTATAATTTCTTGATTAAAATTGGATTTGGAGTCTACAGCCCGTCACGGTCACTACACATGGGGAGAGCGGAACATAAATCAGCTTTCCCAGTGTAGCGCCCTCTACACTTGTAGTGCGCTCAACGATTTCTAGCTTCAACTTTATTCTCTTTTTTGTCTATCAAGTCAAGTTAAAACCTACAAAAAGTCTTTAAAACCTTCCTCAAGTCACAAATATAACAAAATGCAATGTAAATGAACCTAAAATGAATTTTAAATGCATGAAATTCCTACTTAAAATATAATGTATGTAAAATTAATATATATCAATTTCTTCACCACTCCTAAAACTTTCGATGACCGTATAAATCTAACACATCGAACCCCATTTAAAAAATATCATGAAGTCGAGGACTTCACCAATGAGATGAAAAAGGAGTGGCATCACGAGTTCCATAAGTCTAATAAATATTTAAAAAAGATATGCAAAATTACAGTCAAATGCAAAAAATATGATAGAAAGGTTAACAAGGCTCATCAACATATGATAAGAGTTGTATAGATACTGAGGAACGAGAATCAACTTGCGATTAATTAAAGTTCTACAACATAATGTAATGGTGTTCCTTGTTAATGAAGGATGTTTGTATTTAATAAAAGTTTAGTTACTATTATTTATCATCCATCTCATATCTCATTAGTTCCTTCTTATTATTTTACGTTGCCTTATTACCATTACTATCTTATTCTCTGCATCTATGAATTTTTAACCAGGTAAATTGTGCAAACAACTTTTCTTTAAAAAAAAAAACACTTTTTCCTTGTTTATATCTACATAGTAAGTAAATTGGCATCCGTTTTAGTCATACAATCTTATGATACAAAAGCACAACAAGAAGCTTGTGCCAAGAGGATCCCGTTTTTATTATTCATCTCATAAATTTGTAAATAGAGAATTAAAAAAATAAAATCGTGTTTTAAATACAAACAAATGATTTTTTACAATATAGTAAAAATAGAGATTCTAATAAAAAAAAAGTTATTTTTTTTAATATAAACAAATGATTTTTGACAATATACTAAAAATAGAGAATCAAATACAAAAATCATATTTTCTAATACAAACAAATGACTTTTGATAATATAGTAAAAAATAGAGAATTAAATAAATAATAAATTATCAAATGAAAACAATGGGAATCAAATCGTGGGCTATGGCTTTGGGGTTTTAAAGTCATCCTTACCACTGTACTAAGCATACTAGTTTGTGTTATGAATTCATCATTTACATAATATTATGTTTTAAATCTATAGAGTTTAAAATAAAAAATGGGAATGGAGATAGTCGGAAATGCCTGCATTGTGCCACTGACAAGACACTGCAGTGGGACAAGGCCAATAAGTCAAAAAATGCTGTGTAATGCTTGTGGTGTGAGGTATAAGTCAGGTCGGTTAGTGCCGGAATATCAGCTGATGGTGATCTTCGGCAATCTCAAATTCTCACCGGAAAGTGCTGTAACTTCGGCTTTATAAGAAGTTGCTTAGGGCCCAGCAACAACAACAACAACAATTTCTCCATCACTATCATAACACAAAAATACCATCATCAAAAGTACCGTCTTAATTTGCGATCACCATGGAATAAGAAATTATGCATATATTTCATTTATGCAAAGAAAAAAAATGAAGGGATCCAAACAGAAAGAGAAACAAATTAAAAAAAAAAAAATGAAAGAACTAGTTTAATAGGTTAAAAATTAACCCAACTTAATTTAAATTATTGTTTACATCTATAAACTAGGTGTACCGTAAAATGACTAAAAAATATATAATTATTTTTCGTGCAACACTTGAGTTGTTATTAACTAGTAAATATAAAATGAGCCAACATGTAACACTGCTCTATCCAAATATACCTTACTACTAGAACAACCCTATATTTAGAATTTTTTTTAGAGAGAATTTTTTTTTTTATTTTTCTTCTTACCTTCATTTATTTTTTCTCTTTTTGTTTGGATAGGAAGAAAAATAAAATTATTTTCTCTTCACTAACATTTTCCTTTATTTTTCTCTACAAATTGGAGTGAAAGATTTAAAAAAAAAAATAAAGTTTATTTTTTTTCCCTTCTTATTTTCCTTTATATTCCCAAACATGAGAAAATAACTTTCTTCCTTTATTTATATTTACTTGTTTTACTTTCTCCCATATTTTCCCTTATTTAAAAAAAAAAAAAAAAAAAAGAGAGGTAAAAGTCTCTCTTTTTATTTAAAAAAAAAAATTTCTCACCATCCTCACGTGCCAATTCATCATACAAAACCTTCTATCTCACGTGCTATCAACTAAGGGTCCTACCCCACCTTCACCAAATCATAATCGCGCGTGCAGCGCGTTCCATCACTTTCTTCTCCACCGTGAAATCTATACACAACCGCCCCCCACACTCTCTATTTTCACCTTTCTCTCTCTCTCTCCTCTTCTTATTCGCTTCGCTTACCAAACCAAACCCTAACCCTAACCCCTCCATTTTGCTGTATCAACAATCTCAAAACTCTCTGCAAACCTAATCCTTAACTTGCAATTCAATCTACCTAATTTACGCTGCAGAAGCCGTTTTCCCCAAATAATTTGCATGGATTCAGAGCAGAGCAACCTCTACGAAACGGCGTCGCAGCCCGATACGGGTACTGACGCCTATACCTTCCTCGAATTCAACACCCAAGGCGAATCTGACTTCGACTATCCCGAATTCCGCTCCCCGGTTGCATGGCCGACTCCCTCTGATTCCCTTGCCGCTACCTCCTCTTCCTCAGCTGTCGACCCCACCACTTCCGACCACCGTGCTGCCGCATCCTCCTCCGATCATCATTCTGATTCCCCCGCTGCCTCCCCCGTGTCGTCGAAAGCCGCGCGCGGTGGGGGTGGGAATAATAGTCAGGGGGTTGATGGGATAGTGGCTGGTATTGGAGGGTTGAATTTCGAGGAGACAGGGGACGACGATGGATATGAGTTCGGGAAAGGGGATTTTACGGAGCACGCGTGTAGGTATTGTGGGGTTTCGAACCCAGCATGTGTTGTGAGGTGTAATGTTCCTTCGTGTAGGAAGTGGTTTTGTAATTCTAGAGGGAACACGTCGGGTTCGCATATTGTCAATCACCTGGTGAGCATTTAGTTTCTTATTTTGCTGTATGTATATGGATTTTGTGTATTTTGCTGGATGGTGAGGAAGCATTTGATTATATTAATGTATTATATAGAACGTTTATAATTATAATTAAGAGTGATTAATTCGTAATTATTGTTTTTAATTTGTGGAAGTCATCTGATGCATGACATGCAAAAGGTGTTAACAATGCAAATGCGAGATTTAGGAGTGAAATAACTTTAATTTTGCCAAATTCAGTTTATAGTTTTGAATTAGGGAAATTCATTTGCAATTTTCGCCTATTTGGGGTTTTGTAGTTTCTTTTTTTTTTTTTTTTCTGGAAGTTTAAGGCGAGTATCAAATTGATGAATTTTGTAATTGAAATGATTGTGCTGTAAGTTCAACCCTTTTGGAGGTATCTATAAAGCACTTATAACAGTTAAAATACAACTAATAAAGAGTGAAAATTTTGAAGTTTCTTTGCTGAGGGGTAATGTGTTGAGAGTATTTCTTAAATGTCTACTGTGGAAACATAGGAAATGTTGCTTGGGATTTTTAAGTTTGGCATGTGGGGGTGGTAGATTATATTACTGTATAAGCTTATCAGTGTTAACAAGGGCAGTTGAATGTTCGTTGCTAGTAACAATACTTAAAAGATTTAAAGTGAAGCCGAGCTACTAATATTGAGGTGTCTGTTGACATGATATTGACATTGGTTGACATAGGCATTGTTGATGGTGGTTCAACCTTCTTCTATCCTAATTATACAATTGCAGTGCAACTGCAGCTTTGCCAATGCTATGTGTATTCTCATGTCCCTTCAACGTTTTAATTTTATTACACTCCTGATGCAAACACATGTTTGGCAATTTCTGATTATATTTTAAAATGATTGAATCTACGAAGTACAAGCATTTTTTATTTGCATTCTGGCTGCATCAAGTGTGGCCAATTTTTCATAGCATTTGGAGTTTAGTTTGGTTGGATCCTTTTGTAGGTTCGTGCTAAACATAAGGAAGTCTGCCTTCATAAAGACAGTCCTCTAGGAGAAACAATACTTGAATGCTACAACTGTGGATGTCGAAATGTGTTTCTTCTTGGATTTATATCGGCCAAGACAGAAAGTGTTGTTGTTCTCCTTTGTAGGGAACCATGCTTGAATGTCAATGCATTGAAGGACATGAACTGGGATCTAAGTCAGTGGTGCCCCCTCATTGATGATAGGTGCTTTCTGCAGTGGCTTGTTAAGGTTGGTGGAGGGATTTTTTTTTTTTTAAATATTAATGATCTAATGTTCCAAAAAAACTTTTTAATGTGTTTTGTTGTATGTTTGTACATTGCAGATCCCTTCTGAACAGGAGCAGCTAAGGGTACGGCAAATTAGTGCTCAGCAAATAAATAAAGTAGAAGAACTTTGGAAAACTAATCCTGATGCTACCCTTGAAGATCTTGAGAAGCCTGGTGTTGATGACGAGCCTCAGCCTGTAGCATTGAAGTATGAAGATGCATATCAGGTGCCTGTTGTCATGACTCATGATTACTGTTCAAATGGAGTATGATCATAAAATGAGTAGGCAGTAGGACATAACAGTTGATTTATGGCTGCTTTCTAATGAAATAATGATGATTTCTTCTCTTGCAGTATCAAAATGTGTTTGCTCCACTAATTAAGCTTGAGGCTGATTATGATAAAGTAGGCACCATAACTTTGCAGCTCTTTTCTCTTTTATTAATCTTTTTTCATGACAGCGTTTTAATGTCTTGGATATCATGAATTGTTCATCTCTCTATAGTAAAACATTTAGATATTGCTTTGTCTTCAAATATTGTGTGACATCTTGTCGTTTTAATTTCTTTAGATGATGAAAGAGTCTCAAAGCAAGGACAATGTCACTATTCGATGGGACATTGGTCTTAACAAGAAACGGATTGCGTATTTTGTGTTTCCTAAGGTACTTGCATTTTCTTCTGTTAATATATCCAAAGTTTTGTTGTTGGCACTTAGCTATTTTCTGGTTACTGTTAATCATGTGTTTTTATAATTATCCATCATTTCATGAAAGCTGAGCTGGTTTTCCTGAAATTATAGGAGGACAATGAGTTGCGTCTTGTACCTGGTGATGAGTTACGGCTACGCTATTCTGGAGATGCTGCTCATCCAGCATGGCAGTCAGTTGGGCATGTGGTATGTCCTTTCTTCTTATCTAAATATTTGATGCTATGGCTTCACCCATTTTGAATTCAGTATTTTATAGTTGGTGATTGTTTTTGTAGTTTTTTTCCTTATCTCTACAAGGGAATATGTTGCAAATTGCACATGTTTGAATTACTTTTGTGTTATTTCAGATCAAGTTAACTGCACAGGAAGAGGTAGCACTTGAGCTTCGTGCTAGTCAGGTAGTTATTCTGACATTCTTAATTTCTATCTTCTAGCTTTCAGTAAGCGAGTTGGTTTCAGTGCTAACCATGTGTGTCATACACAGGGAGTTCCTGTTGATGTAAACCATGGTTTCAGTGTTGATTTTGTATGGAAGAGTACAAGCTTTGATCGGATGCAAGGGGCAATGAAAACTTTTGCAGTGGATGAAACAAGTGTCAGTGGGTAGGCTGGCCAATTCAATTTTGTTCATACCTATTTATATATGCTTCAGTTTTCTGGCAAGAAGTTTGTTATCTTTTGTTGAATATTTTGATCTTGTTGGCATGCCATGCTAGAATTTAGGACGGTACTTTCATATATTATAATTGAATATGATATGCATATGTATTAAATTTTCAATACTATTAGTTAGTATTTGACTTTTTTTGTGCAAGTTAAACTTATAATAGAAAAATACAATTTTAAAGCTGTGGCAAAACTGGGGCAGGGCAGGGGATATCCACCCCTGACCCATTACCTTTGACTGGGTGGGGATTCCTCGTTGTGTTCGGTTGGGGTGACCCAATTGGGTGAGGTAGAGTTGCCAGAGCTCAGCCTCTCCATATGCTTCATACAGCAGGCTAATCTTGAGCCAATATAGTTTGTCACACATGGCAGGCAATATATTTGTTGTATCCCCTATTTATGTACTCATTATGGAGTTTCTATATATCCATTTATTAGTTTGAACCATGCATTTTTTGGGTTTCTTTAAAATGCCACTTTTCATGCAGGTACATATACCACCATTTGTTAGGCCACGAGGTTGAGTCTCAAAATGTTCGTAATGCACTCCCACGCCGTTTTGGTGCACCTGGTCTTCCAGAGCTGAATGCATCTCAAGTATGTGATCTTCTCTTTCCATGATTATGCTGTTCTGTCTCATTCTGCTTTTGGAGGTGGTGTTAATTAGAAATCTTTTATTTCATGGGTTGCTTATGCCCAAATTGCTTTACTCTTGAATGCCTGTAGGTCATTATAAGAATTGTAGTTGGGAAGTTTTTTAGGAATCTGTTCATATCTTGCAATTCAACTTTCTTCTTATATGGACCTTCTAAAAATTGCTCATTCCCATGCCTTATCCTATTCAATTGGATGGTGTATGTAATTGTTCCTACCCTTCTCTCCTTTAGTTGTTACGAACAAATCTGAAACTTTTTCTGCCATTAATTTGCAAAATAGTGAAATGGTTTGGTTGAATTTTCTGTGAAATGTTCAAGATTGCCTTTGAGACCCTGTTGGAGAAGTTTATACTTCCATGTGTTTGAATGTGAAATGTTTCATGCCAGTCCTTCGTATTTAGTTGTGAAATTTTATTTTTCCATGACAGATTTTTTTGTCATTTTCTATTGTCCGAATTTGAAATGAACATCCCTTGTTTAAATGGCATTACCATGAGCAATCCTCATCTTCTCTACTGATAGGTTTTTGCTGTAAAGAGTGTTCTTCAAAGACCTATAAGCTTGATTCAAGGTCCTCCTGGCACTGGAAAAACTGTCACCTCTGCTGCCATTGTTTATCATATGGCCAAGCAGGGTCAGGGACAGGTAAGTCGTCTAAAACATTTTATTGTAATTCTCATTTTAATATTTTATCTCTCTTCCTTATGGTATCTGCATTTTTACAACAGGTTTTGGTATGTGCCCCAAGTAATGTGGCTGTAGATCAACTAGCTGAGAAAATCAGTGCCACTGGCTTAAAGGTAAAAGTGAAAAGCCCTGCTTCCCTGGCATTAGGAAATGAAAGTAGTGTGGTTCTTGAAGTGTTACATTGTTCTTTTGCTTCCAACCAGTAATTCTCTCTCTTAATGTGGCTGCTCTGATTAATTTAATGTCTAGTTATTTCACATTATTTCATTCCTCTTTTCTTATTCTTCTTCTTCCTCTTCTAAGTATTTTGTGTTTTTCACAATGGTTAAAAATAAGTGCTCAACACAATATTTTACATACGATAATATTTGAAAAGCTAGTATTTTGTTCATATGTGATGGCCATTTGTTGTCCCTTCTATGAATGAATTTATCATATTTGTTTACAACATTGACAACCTATAAAGTATCCATTTTATATATGTTCACTGTAAGTGATAGGCATTCCCCTGTTTGTTTTGTAATTTTCTGTGGTTTGTAGTTTTAAAATTCATATTCTTAAATGAATTGGATGGTGCTTAATGCTTATTCCCATTTTTGGTATTGTAGTGCAACACCTAACATAAGTTAATTTACATTAAGAGACTTTCTAGGCAGTAGGCACTCAAATTAAATCTTTGTATACTTTCACCTTTGTTATATATATAAATAAAGAATATGTTGCATCAGCTTTTGTTGATCTGTATTTTCTTTTACCAAACTAAAGGTTGTTCGGCTATGTGCAAAATCAAGGGAAGCTGTGAGTTCCCCCGTAGAGCATCTAACCCTTCACTATCAGGTTTGTAGATTTTTTATGCATCTTACTGTTTCTCATGTTTGGTCTCATTTTTTTTTTGTTCTTCCTGCCAGGGCTCCATGATTAACATTACTAGTTGTTTTTGCAGGTTAGACATCTTGACACTTCTGAAAAGAGTGAACTTCACAAGTTGCAACAATTGAAAGATGAACAAGGTTTGTCTTTTTTCTGATTTTCTGATTGAAATTATGTCATCTATGATCTTAGTTTTACATTATTACAAGTTATTAATTGGATCTATTTCATATGAGATTTTGCTAGCTTTGTTGGGGCACTTATATCATGGATGGATTTGATAAATTGTACTTCCTGATATGTGAGATTGTTGGGCTTGTTGCTTTGTTGATTTTGTGTATTTATGTTTTAGACTGTTTTTGAGTTGTGCAAAACTTGAGTTCAAACTTCAATTTGATTGTAGGCTAGACTGCAATGCTGTATAAATTCTACTCCTTTTATTTTCTTTTTTCCTAATGTTATACTTTCTATTGCAGTTGCTGTTTTAGATATGACTTTTTGGGTTCAAAGTGCAAGTTTCAATAAAAGCTTTTAAGTGGATTTTTAAGCTTGTTATGATGAAGTTCTGTTTTCCCTTGCTATATTAACAGGAGAACTGTCCAGCAGTGATGAGAAAAAATACAAAGCACTAAAGCGTGCAACAGAGAGGGAGATTTCTCAAAGTGCTGATGTCATTTGTTGTACTTGTGTTGGTGCTGGAGATCCTCGACTAGCAAATTTTAGGTTCCGCCAGGTTGAAATGCATCTTTTATGAACCTTTGACTATTATTGAGCATTTAGAGGCTGACATCTTTTTACTTTATTTTAGGTACTTATTGATGAATCTACACAGGCAACTGAACCTGAATGTCTTATTCCTTTAGTTCTTGGGGCAAAGCAGGTACTTAGAGATCAGACTTGAACATGCTCGGATGCATTTCCATCTCATGCTCTTTTCCCTAATGAAATTTCTCTATTAGGTTGTCCTTGTTGGTGACCATTGCCAGCTTGGTCCAGTCATTATGTGCAAGAAAGCAGCTCGTGCTGGCCTTGCTCAGTCTCTTTTTGAACGTCTTGTTTTACTTGGTGTGAAACCAATTAGGCTGCAGGTATTGCTCTTGCCTTTTCATTTCTCCTTTTGCATGTGGCTCTATTCATGTGGTGGCGATTGTGAGTTTGTATTTCTGTTTGTGGCATTTCTTTCTAGCGATGGACCATCCTGAGATATTGATTGTTGTTACTAGTTTGCAAATTCATCTCCCTAGGAAATACATCTGACTGTATGTAGCATTGTATGTATGACAATTCAAGTTAGATGGATGCCAGTGCAAATGTTTATATCAGTAAAAACACTTAATTTAGATGCTGATGTATATTTTAGATAATTATGTTGTTATGATGGAAAGTCAACCTAACCAATTAGACTGCTGGCAATGCCCCTACTTTTTCATTTCCTCCTTTTGCATTTGGCCCTATTCATGTGATTGTGATTTTGATTGCGAGTTTGCATTTCTGTTTCCGGTGTTTCTTTCTAGAGATGAACCATCCTGAGATATTGATTGTTGTTACTAGTTTGCAAATGTATCTCCCTAGGAAATATATCTGATCTATATGTAGCATTGTATGTATGACCATTCAATTTAGATGCCAGTGAAAATGTTAATATCAATAAAAACACTCAATTTAGATGCTGATGCATATGTTAGATAATTATCCGCTTTTTTTAAGGAAGAATAGGTAATTCACTGATTCTTAATACTTGCGCGGTTGTTAATATGATAGTAAAAAATTATATGCATGCTATCGTGCAAGCCATGGTTGTGATAAATTTTCTGTCAGAGATATGTGAGCATATTAACCATGATGTCACTTATGTCTTAATTGGTATTGATGTCACAAGAATCATTGAAAGGTTAAAGGTTTTTCTTGTATTTCTTAAAATTGCTTGTTGAAGAATGTTGCAACACTGATGTATTATATTTCTGTCTCTCAAATTTCAGGTTCAATACCGTATGCATCCATCTCTCTCAGAATTCCCGTCTAACAGCTTTTATGAAGGTACCCTGCAAAATGGGGTGACTGTCAATGAGAGGCAATCATCAGGCATTGATTTTCCTTGGCCTGTGCCTAATCGTCCCATGTTCTTTTACGTCCAGGTATGTAGCTGTCTATCATCTATGTTATGTTACAGGTAATCTAAACTTTTTGGGGAAAAAGAGAACAATCACTTCCACTGCTAGTACATTAAACTTTCTTGATTTCTCTCTTGGATAAAGATACAGTTTTCTGTGGCAAAGTAAATGTTCTCTGAACCTACTCATTAGCTTGGAGTTCAAGTGCCTCAAGCCTAAGTGCTTAAGACTGAAAAAGTTGGACCAAATTCCTAGTCAGCAACAATTTTCTTTTAGACGAGGAAGATTCCTATTTTGCTTGATTTAAGGGGGGGATTGGGGGAGTAAGGGAGAGTTGGTCCTCTTCTTGTGTAGCCCAAGCCACCAATGGGTTCCCCAATACATCAAGGAAAATGTGTGATTTTCTAGCCAATGATCATTAAGCAGCAGTTATTCTGAATCGTTATTTTCAGAAATACATAAGCTTCTTTAGAGAATGCACCCGTAATTGCTTTTGTTGTGCTGCCATTTAAGCTCTCATTTTCTTTTGCTTTTTTCTTATATTTTCGAAGGCTATGTTTTGTAACTAGATGGCTGTTCTTTAGATGGGACAAGAGGAAATAAGTGCCAGTGGAACATCCTATCTAAATCGTACTGAGGCAGCAAATGTTGAAAAAATTGTAACTACTTTCTTGAGGAGTGGTGTGGTCCCTAGTCAGGTTTTCCCTCCTCCACTTGTTTCACTGGTGCAGTTCTGTTTTTAATCTATGTATTTTGAGCAAATTAAACATTTCACAGATTGGAGTAATAACACCCTATGAGGGGCAGAGAGCATATATTGTGAACTATATGTCAAGGAATGGTGCTCTTAGACAGCAGCTATACAAAGAAATTGAGGTAATGAATAGCTTTGCTTACCTGGGTGTAGATTCTGCTCTATCTTTGGTTGCAATTGCTTTATGGTTTATGTCTGTTACAGGTTGCAAGCGTTGATTCATTTCAAGGAAGGGAAAAAGATTACATTATTCTGTCCTGTGTTAGGAGTAATGAACATCAGGTTTGTTTTCCCTGCCTACTTATTTAAAAAAGAAATGGTGGAACAGAGAATTAATAAAGTTATGATTTGGCTTCAACGGCAACTCTAAATGTTTAAGATCAACTGGGCCTGAGCATTCAATATTTTGATTTTTTTTTTTTTGGTTTTCAACGCAGCTATTAGTGATCTTGCATTGCTGTCTCTTGAAGAAAAGTTTATTGCTTTATTTTATTTTTCTCATGTTTCAAATTTTACTTTCTTACCTGAATTTTCAATTTAATATTCTATTCATATTAGTTATTAAATTTTATTTGATCAATTAATACAAATAATAAAATTAAATAATGATAAAAGTAAAAAAATTTATTAATTAAATTCTGTAATTACCTTGACACTAATATATATAGACATAGTTATCAAAGTAAAAACTAATTATTATTGTTAGATGCATTGTTTGTATGTTTATAAACAGTACTTAACTCCATTGAGGCTTCATCCTGATCTAGTTAGCATTGGGGATATCGATCCTTTTCCACCATTTCACTTGGTATACTTCACAACATATGATCATAAAGTAAAGCAAGTTACGTTACTTGCTTGTGGAATTTGTTAAATAAATTCGATGGAGAAAAGTCAAGAGTATGACATTTCTTATTATTTGTGGTTAACTTTGAAGCCCTTGTGGTTATAGACTTGCATGCATCATGATTTAGAATATTAGTACTTTCGAGATTCCCATGTTATCTCTTACCTTCAAGTGTTTGTGTTTTCTGATATCAGTTATGCATTAGAAGCTCTTGCATGATGCTTCTTTTTCTGTTCTTCAAGCATATTCATGTTGTCCATGGAGGTGTCAAGTTGCACTAGTAGTAATAGTATTATTCTATTCTGATTCTGTTGAATTTTAACATGTAAAGCTAGAAGACAAAATTCTGCTAAATTTTTATCCTTTGCATTGTATTCAAGGATCTCTGATATGAAACACATTGGTGCTTGACTGTTGGCCCCATCTTTTCAGGGTATTGGATTTCTGAATGATCCTCGTAGGCTCAATGTTGCTCTAACACGTGCTAGATATGGGATTGTCATTTTGGGAAACCCTAAAGTTCTTAGCAAACAACCTTTGTGGAATAGCTTATTGACACACTACAAGGTACACCTCTAAATCTGTTGTGTTTGGATTTTTAGGACAATTGCTACTTAATTTCATCCACTATAACTGCATTTCAATGCAATAGCTAATCAATATCACAGAAGAATTACTTAACTTTAGTTTGTACTTCAGTTTGATTTTGGACATGGTAGTTACACTATGATAAACTGATTCCAAAGGTGTTTTTATGTGAAAAATTAAATTTGACTTCTGAAATTCTGTGATAAGTTAGTCGACCATGAGCGAAATTAGTTAAAATTGCCATCGCTTGGTTGAATGTGCTAATGCTGGTAATGATGTGATAGTGAAGTTGATAAAAGAAAATCTCAGTTTTGTTTTTTAAATTGATTAAATAACAAGGCTGAAGTTTCTTTGATAGAGGTGTGAAGAGGTATTCATAGTGATTAAGAGATTAATTGGTGATTGTTAATGTAATGCCACTTGACATTATCTCAGGTGAAAGAATGTTAGTGTCCCAGAGAACACATGGATTGCCTTCAATTTCAAAAAGGAAAATAATGAAGTCTAAAGTCCACTCGAAGAACCCGACTGCAATCCTACCAAGCCAAATCTCCCAAACTTATCCCAAAAAGGCTAGGATTAACTTGTAGATCATGCCATGAATCCACTAGTAATACTATTTATAGTAAAATGAAAATCTGCTATGTTGCCATGACTTGAGATTTCATAAGGCGGTGAAGTTAATGTCAAGGTTCCATTGACTTGGAACTCTTCATACTGAAGGAAATTTAATCATGAGATTTCTTGGTGGTGTGATGATTCACAACGATAAGAGGCTAATTATGTAAAATATATTGAACATTTACTGTTTATCACTTGTTACTTAATGGTATATTTGCTGCCTTTTGCTTATTATATTATAAATAAAAAAATATTCTCTTTGGCTCTTATTTTCTTGTAAATATTTTTATCAGGAACACGAGTGCTTGGTTGAAGGACCTCTAAATAACTTGAAGCAGAGTATGGTTCAATTTCAAAAACCCAAGAAGGTATGGTTGTTGAAGGAGACAACAGTAGTGGTGACCTGTGATAATTCTTATTCATGTTTCCATTTTTTTTTTTTTTTAATTTCTGGTTCTCAATTATAACGTGATTGAACATGAATGTGAACTAATTTGGATGCCAAAATTTTGGCACAGATCTACAATGACAGGAGACTCTTCTTTGGCGGTGGACCTGGAATTGTGTCTAATGACAATTTTGGTTCAGTTACCTCATCTAGCCCAAATGCTGATAGAAGAAGTTCTCGTGGAAGGGGTATGCTATAACTAGTCTATTTTGTTATTAATGCTAGAATTTTTCCATGTGAGCATGTCCTAATGGCATCTTTTATACTTAAAATTATAGGATATGACTGAAGAACACTCATTAATTCAATGTTGATATGTTTATCTTCATTATTGATGCTGCGTTAACTTTTATTAGCACATGAGCCAGATTTCACTGTCCTAATTACAGGTTCATATATGCCACCTGGCCCGCCAAATGGCACCCATAAGCCTGGTGTTCATCCTACTGGGTTCCCAATGCCTCGGGTTCCCATTCCTCCATTTCATGGTGGTCCACCTTCCCAACCTTATGCTATTCCAACTCGGGGAGCTGTGCATGGGCCTGTTGGAGCTGTTCCTCATGTCCCTCCACCAGGAAGTCGAGGTTTTGGGGCTGGGCGTGGAGGTGCTGGTGCTCCTATTGGCAGTCATCTACCCCACCAGCAAAACACACAGCAAACCATTGGAAGTATGGGATCTACGTTCAACTTTCCTTCCCTGGAGAATCCAAATAGCCAGCCCTCTGTCGGTGGCCCACTATCTCAGCCTGGATATGTTAATAATGTATGTTGTGTTATTTTTATATTTATTAATTCTGTTTCTTTCACCCATTCCTGCAAAGATGCTATTATCAAGTAGAAACAAACAAAATGAAAATTCTCCATTTCCTTATAAACAAAATTTTGTACTATGCGATTGTTATGACCAGCTAAGACATTTTGGTTCAATCCAGCTACACTAAAGTTTGATTTACCAATTGAGACCTTTTTTTGTATTTTATAGTTTTGTCTTAAAACATATAGATATTCTTTCTTTCTCTCAGTTATTTATTACTCGTATAAAATTATTGCATCCTAACAGCTCCTGTTTGTGTATATAGATGCCAGTTCAAGGGCCAAGCCAAACCTTTCGTGATGGATTTTCTATGGGTGGCATGTCTCAGGTATGCCCCTAATCTTTGTGCACAGTTATTGGTTCTTTGGTTTCGATAGTTGGTATTTGTTTCTGAACTTCATCTTTCATTGGTGATTGATCAGGACTTCCTGGGTGACGACTTCAAAAGCCAGGGATCACATGTTCCTTATAATGTTGCTGACTTCTCCACTCAGGTAAAACCCACGTGACTTTTTTTTATTTTATGGTATTATGTAATTAGTAGCATTATATCATTTATGCAGATTGAACACATTAAAGTATAATATACATATCTGTTTGTTGGTATTGTTGGTGTTGCTATTTGGAGAAATATTTTCTCTTTCCTATCTATTTGTTTTGAAATTATTTATTATGGTATGAAGCCGAGGTTTATTACTGTATAATTATTTCATAGGACCAGTATGCATAGGAGATAAACTTGATTTTCTTGTTCTCATCCCAGGCATTGATTGGACAGTAATGAGGCAAATTGGAGTTCTTTCATCTTTTTCATCTGTAATAAAAATTGCTTAGATGGGAAAATTTATTTGACTGTAATACTCTGTTTTAGGCTTTGTACTTTCCTTAGATTGAATAGGGGTTTCCTATGTTTTTTTGTTTTAATATGTTGTGAATTGCTTTACAGGCGTCACAGAGTGGATATGCTGTTGATTATGTTACGCAGGGAGCACAGGGTGGTTTCCCAGGCAACTTTATGAATCAGAATTCTCAAGCTGGATTTTCTCGTTTTGGTTCTGGAAATGATTTCATGTCTCAGGTTGGCTCAGTGAAGACACCATGTTACTTTGTTATATCTTAAAGTGCTGTTTATCCATCCTATTGTCCTACTCTTTTGCAGGACTACATGACTCATGGATCACAGGGTCTGTTTACTCAGATTGGCTTCAACGATCCTTCACAAGATGATGCATCGCAGAGCCACTTTGGCATAGCCAACCCAAACCCACTTCAGTCCCAGGTTTTTTTTTTTAAACCATTAATGCTGATTGAAAAAAAAATTGTAACAGGCAAAATCATCAAAATTGAAAAATGTAGAAACGTTTGGCCTTGGGTATGCTTTGTATACAACCACATGTTAGCATGCTGGTCATGTTAATTATGCCTGTTTTTGTCATTAGTTTGGTAATGAGCTGTTCCTGTCAGTGCATTTTTGAACCCGGTAAATATGTATGCAGGGCTTAATGAACTCTCTCTACTCCCAGCCATTTGCCCACTACAACACACAGCCACTAAACTTGCAGTCTCCACAGCAACCGCAGCAGGGTCAAGGCTCCCAAAACCAGAAAATTCACTACAATGGTTGAGGGGCCATGGAAGTTTTTTTGGCTGTGATGGGTTATAATCTTTGCATTCAGCATCTTGGTTTGTGCTGTCATGTGTGCCCAAATTTATCTGCTAAAAGTGCAGAAACACTTTGCCGTCTTTTTGAGGTCAGTTTGATACTGTTTGTAAGTGAAGGAAGACCTTGGATGATAAAGAATAAAGATGACAAGTCGGCAGTGGCTAAGCTATGTGGTCCATGAGCAGATGTTGGCCGCACATCCAAGGCTGAGAAAGAAAAGGATAACCCCAATCGCCTGCTTAAAGTTATGTTTTGAGAAGGTAAAGTTGTTCGAAAAGAGAGCATTACATGGCATGGTTCTGCCGAAAGGGTTCGGACTTGAAGATTATTGTGGGGGCGTATTTTTAATTTAAGTTACAGGGGAACCCCTTTATTTACACACAATCAGTTACCACAGGAATGTGTACAGCATGACGGGGAAGTCACCAAACCCTTTCAGCTCTTCCTGACATGTAATTATACTCTGTTATAATTGGTTAAATGATGATTTCTTAGGCACTGATGATACCTTAAAGGTAGATGGAATTGGTGTATGTAAGTGTGAAAATTGGTTTTCATGTCAGATTTGGCTTTTTTGTTTTAAATGATTTCTCGGTCCCATTATTTTATTGGGACTGTGAAGTGAAGGATTGTACCATTGGAAGGCTCTGAGTATATGTAAGTGATGGTCATGGTTACGGTTACAGCTTCCCTACATTTTTTATTGTTGCTTTTATTGCGAGGGTTGATTTGTTTTAACATGCTATCTATGAGACCTGGAAAGTCCTACCATTTTGTATATCTGAATGTTTAGGGCCAAAATTTAGTGGGAGTTGATTCGCCTTGCAATTAGGGATGACAAATGAAATTGGATTTTTTTCATTTGAAAAAAATTTCGTAAAATTGAAAATTTACATTTAACCTTATTGAGTTTTAAAAACAATTTTAAGAAAAGTGTTATTAAATAAGTTAAAAAGATTTAAGTATTAAAAATTTTAATTTTAAGAGTGTTATCAAATATCATCAAAGTATGAAGGCATTAAAATGTGTTTTTAAGCATCAAATTGTTATTAAAATTTGCATTTTTTGAGCATATTTTGATAAACAAAACTGAATGAGGTGAATTGCAAAATAGGATACCTTCCAAAAATTTCTTTGCTGCTTAAATTAGCCAAATTACTTTTGAATTGGGAGTGCGCTAATTCAATTTGCCAAATATAGAAAATTTTCGTGTTAGGATTGAAGTTTAGTAGATTCGTGTCGGTAAATGGATTGACCTGTTTATGACACTGTTTAAATGAGTCGATCTAATTCATTTATAACTCATATATTTTTTAGTAATATTAAGGATTAAGATAGTCTTTTATATTGCATTGGAAGAGAAAAACAAAATGAATAAAAAAATAAAATGACAAAAACTAAAAGTAAACAAAATCTTATTTAAGTTTATTTGATGGTACTTGTTTGAATGTTTAAAAAGTATATGAAATATGAAAATTTTAATGAATTTATAATTTTAATCATGATTTGATTTATAAATAATATTACAGTAAAAACTAAAAATAAACAAAATCTTATTTAAGTTTATTTGATGGTATTTGCTTGAATGTTTAAAAAGCATATGAAATATGAAAATTTTAATCATGATTTGATTTATAGATAATATTACAGTTAATTTTTATACCAAATATATTACATCATATAGGTTAAATGAGTTGTATCGGATTCATTACTTATATACAATCCAATTAAATAAACGGGTTACACGTGTTGTGTTCGTGTAATTCGTTTAATTTTCGTGTCGTGTTAGAGCGATATGATTAATAAATGAGTTGTATTTGTGTTGATCATAATCGTGTCATTTGAGTAGGTCAACCCGACACAAACACAATTTACCAATACGTTTTGACACCCCTATTTTGAATGATGTCAATCGTAAAATAGGATACCTTCAAAAAAAAAATTCTTTAATGCTTAAATTAGCTAAAATTACTTGATCGATTAGTTTTTTTTTTTAAATTGATAAAGGAGATTTAAATATAAATTTATTATCTAGATAATTTATGTACTTATCATTAATTTATTAATTTATGCATAGATGTATTCTCTGATTAGTTCTATCCTTTTAATACATTTCAAACGCCTTGTGGCGAGAAAATTATTCGAATTTATTTTTGCCATATTAAGTTGTTAAAAAAATAAATAAATAAAACGGTTAGTTTGTCTGAAGAAGAATTTTCAATATGCTTAAAGACATACAGACAATGGGACCCAACATTTCTTTTCCTTTTAATTTAAGCTAATGTCTTCCACGTGGCAATTTTCTTCCACCGGTGGAATCAGATGATACACTGCAAACACATCTTCTCCACTGTCACCATCATCGGCAGTGACTCGACTCGGCAACTACTCCAAAGCCTTGACTCACCAACTCGTTTAGATACTCACCGGTCCAAGGTCTCACCTCATTCGCTGCCCATACTCTACTCATTTTCCCGCACACTCGCTTCAATGTATTTCCCAAAGCCTCCATTTGTTCTAGGTCAAAAAACACGTCGCTCATCAAAACTACATCAAACTCACCCAACTCTCCTATTTGACTTGCTGACTCGTCCGATCCCCAAACTAGTTCCTTCACCTCGACTCGGTTAGTCAACTCGTTCGACTCAACGTTTTTTAACAAGCCAGGAAGTAGCGGATCGACGTCTGTGAGGACAACTAGGCTAGCACTGAGCAGAGCAGTTGTCAAGCCAGGAAGGCCGGTGCCGGCGCCAAGTTCAAAGACAGATTTGCCTTCGAAATTAGAATCCATCTAAAATTATAAAAGATGTATCTCATATATATGTGAAAGAAAGGGTGCAAATATATTAAATACACTAAATAAAGCGATTATATTTACAATAGATATAATTCATGCTAAAATTATAGAATTTGTAAGTAATTATTTATTTTTTAATAAAAGTTAAAAGTATATAAATGGTCAAAATTTAGATATTTTAAGCGTATAATAAAGTATTTTTTAAAGATAATTTTAAATTAAAAAAACTATCCCACAAAATTAATGTGTCGTTTATTTATACTAAACTGTATATTATAAAAAAAAAAAATCAATGAACTTCAATTTAGTATCACTAAATAATTATCAAATTCAAACTCACATAGGGTAAATTTAATAAAATATATCATTTCATTTTTTTTTTTAAATCTTGATTGAAAAGCCCACTTTTCTATTTTTTTAAGGGTTAATTAAAAAAAAAAAATCACAAATTTTCACAAAAATTACACATTTAGCACAATTTTTTTTTTTTGGCAATTTAGATCACCAACATTGAAATTTTTACAAATTAGATCACTTGAACATAATCCAGCTACTATTTGTCCGGAGTTGACGTAACATTAATTTAATAATTTATTATCCATGTCAACAAATCCAGCAATGCCACATCAAAAAAAAAAAAATTAATGAATTTGTTATTAATTTTGAAATAAAAAATTAATTAATGAATTTCATACATTTATCATTAAAAACTTGTGATTTAAATTTTTGCTTTCAGTAAATTAATGAATTTGATATTGATTTTGAAATCAGTAAATTTTTTTATGATTAAATTTTTGTTTGATTTGCTGATATGGATAATGTATTATTAAATTAATGTCACATCATCTTCGGCCATCAGAAAATAGCCAGATTCTGTTGAAGTAATCTAATTTGTAAAAATTTCAATGTTCATTACCTGAATTGCCAAAAAAAAAATTCGTGCTAGATACGCAATTTTCGCAAAAATTGGTATTTTTTCTGTAATTAACCCTTTTTTTAATTAAAATTTGAAATTATATAAATGATCTTCTAAAGTTATTAAAAAAAGGATTAATTACAAAAAAATCACAAACTTTCACGAAAATTGCATATTTAGCACGAACTTTTTTTTTTGGCAATTCAGGTCACGAATATTGAAATTTTTACAAATTAGATCACTTGAACAAAATCCGACTACTGTCTGATGGCCGGAGCTGACGTGACATTAATTTAATAATATATTATCCATGTTAGCAAATCTAGTAATGTCACATCAATAATGAAAAAAAAAATAAAAAACAAAATTTCCTTTACTTTCCTTCAATCATTGCAGTCTAAGTAATGGAATCTTGGTGCAAAAAAAAAAAAAAATGGAATCTTTGTGTGCAGTTTTATCAAACACCTGGTGTGCACATACAGTTGTGAAGTCTCGCTCAAGTATCGGTCCGATTCGCTAAAGAGAATCGAAATGCTCTTCGGGAGAAACTCCACGCATTGGAAACCCGCTGTAAGTTCTGAAAAATTGAAATTTGTATTTTCGTTTTATGTGACAAGGAGTCGTTACTTTAATTTTATTTATTTTAATTGAAAAAATTAATGGAAAACCCAAATGAAATAACTCCAAATTATTTATTTTATTCCAATAGAAAAACACTAATCCACGAGTGACTAAAGTAGGCTCGGTGATCAGGTTTTGGTAATAAACATTTTAATTTCTTAAGTTTGGCTTAGATACAAAATAAATTTATATATGCATGAATATGAATAAAAAATGATGAATGAACATTTATAAATGATACAAATATTATATGAATGACAGTTATTGAGATGAATCAAAAGCAAAAATAAGAAAGGAGGATCATTCCTCTAACCTTTATGGGTACTATGGAAAGCATATATTCATCAATTAATAAATGATAAAGAACATATATAAAACAGTAAAATAATAGAAAGGAAAAAATATTATTTAAAATATTTTGGAGTTGATGCCTTAAAGATTGACATGCCTACATATCTTTTTAAATGGGAATCAAACTCCACGTAATTATTCCTTCTTGCGAAGAAGGGATTTTACTCAAAAGAGATTTTAGTTTATTAATTTAAATCGTATTTTAAATTACTAAGATTTAGATATTTTCATATTTGGATCCAAATAAAGACGCAACAACAAGATAAATTCTAGATCTGAATTTATAATTTAAAAGTGCAAAAGAAATGAATTATACTTTTACTTTTCTTGGCTTTCTCACGGATGAGGCTGACTTAACTCCGGATTTGAGCTCCACTTCGAATTTAGGAACTCAAAACGAGTAATAACAACTTTGATTCTAAAATAAATTTGGTGGGTAATGGATTTAAATAGGGAAAAGTGATTTCAGTGTATCGAAATCGACAAAATTTTAACTATAAGCAAACTAATTTCGGATCCCCCCAATTTCCCCTTTATTTTCTGAAGGAGGGCAGGCTATTTATTGAGAAGAGATGGAAAGGAATCAGGTGGCACCGATGGCGGCACGCTTTTGGTGCCGCCCAGGGGGTTTTCTGGTCCGGTTCGGTCTGTTTAGGTCTGACCGTCCAATTTGACTCGATTTTGCACTGTTTTGGTCGGTTTTAGCCTGTTTCTGATCCGATTTGGGCTCAGTTTGATTCTATGGGTTCGTAACTGAAAATCGGTTGTTTGGAAGTGCAATTTTAAGAGTTCACAATAGCATACACACAATTTTCAAAAGCAATAATCAAAACCATAAGTGATGAGGCCATAAGTGATGAGGAAAGAGTGAATTTGCTTGAGATGGATTAAGCTTTTGTGATAATGGAGCAACGTTATGAGGTTCTTCCTGCTTGAAGACATTCATAATCTATTGTGATAATGGAGCAACCAATCAAACCCATCACCATAGAACAAAAAGCCCAAAATTTCTCATCAACCAAGCAAACCCATCGCCCATTGCCCATCGCCATCTGTGATGTGGAGAATAAAAATCCCAAAACTTTTAAAACCATAAAGTAAGAGGAGATCATATTACCTTGCGCCGTGAATCGCGACGGCATCGAGAGCTGGGATTCCATCGCCATAGAAGTATAGAACAGAACCTCCACTCTTTTCTCTCACTTCCCAACAATGTAGAGATAAGTTCAACGACCTTAAACAGTGTTTCATGCCTGGCTTTCATACTGTAGGGACAACCGACGATGGTTCTTGGCTGTTGGACATGTCGAGATTGACCTATCTGTGGTTAGGTCTTGAATGGCAGCAACGGCTAGGCTCCTAGCCATCGTTTGCGATGATGGTGATGGGTTTGTTTGATATTGATTTTGAAATCAGAAATTAATTAATGAATTTCATACATTTATCATTAAAAACTTGTGATTTTATTTTAATTAGGATTAAATTTTTGCTATCAGTAAATTAATGAATTTGATATTCATTTTGAAATTTGTAATTTTTTTTAAGATTGAATTTTTGTTTGGTTTGTAGGAAAGTGTTTTGTTTTGTTTTTTTTTTTCATTATTGATGTGGCTTTGACGTAGATAATATATTATTAAATTAATGCCACGTCATTTCCAGCCATCAGAAAATAGCCAAATTCTGTTCAAGTGATTTAATTTACAAAAATTTCAATGTTCGTGACCTGAATTACCAAAAAAAAAAAAAAGTTCGTGCTAGATATGCAATTTTTGCAAAAATTGGTTTTTTTTTTTTGTAATTAACCCTTATAAAAAAGGAGAGACAGAGAATATTGATATATAATGAGGGAGGTAATAGAGAAATGCCATCTTTTGTGAAGAAAGTTTAATAGAAGGGTATCAATTTCAAGAAAAATAGAAAGTTGTCTGCAATTGCATTTCTTCTTTAATTATTTGATTCTGTATCGACAACGTTATGCTTTCTTGATAGATTTGGAACATTACATGTTTCCCAAGTGTGTGTGTGTGTGTGTGTGTGTGTGTGTGTGTGTGTGATGCCTTCGAATAGTGGAATTGTTAAATTGGATGAATTCAGAATAATTTTATTGAGATGGATAATTAAAAAAAAAAAAAAAAAACCCTTAACTTCATTAAAAATGTATTACTTTTTATATAAATAAATTAAAATTTACAATTTACAATAAAATTAAAAAAAAGACACACACATACATAAAGAAAATTACCTCTTAATTTCCCTATTCAAATAAAAATTTTCTTTATGTGGTTTGGTATAATATAATTGAATTTAATCTAATCAATGAAATAAAAATTTTAATTTATTGTCTATTGAATTTTCAATTGATCACATTTTATTATATTAGTGTCCCTTTGAATAATTAGTAATTAGTTTTTTTGCCATGCGCATTGCGCGGGCTAGAATTTAATATTTTATCGAACTTTTAATCAATAATTTTTACCTTAAATTATTAACTTATTAATAATATTCAAATTAAACTATATATAATAATAGTACTAATGATAATAACAACAATAATAGTATTCATTATATTTTACAAAATAACATTAATTAGCAATTGTAATTATATTATTTTAAAAAATAAGTAATTTAATTTTATAAACAGTACAAATGACCTTATTTTGAATAAAATACTTTAGTTTTATTGGTGTGCATATATATATATATATATATATATATATATATATATATTTTGATTCATGAGAGGGTTCAATAGACCGTGGGCCACACAACAAAGGGTAGTCATCATTTTATACTCGTCATAAAGGCGAAATCTCACTTAACGCGAAGGAGAAGACTTGAATCCAAAACCTCTCACTCCCAAGAACAATATTCTTGCCACTTGAGTTAAGCCTCAAGTGTGGTGTGAATATATATATTACTACTACTAAGAAATTAAATGAAATTAAATATATATAATATTAATAAACTGGTTGATTACTATTTAGTCTTTGAGTTTTGCCCTAATTAATGAACGCATTCCTGTATTTTGAGAAACTATATAACACATCCCTGCATTTTCATTTCATCATACTATTTAGTCATTTTGTTCATTTTTTTTTACATTTTTCTATTAAAAAATTGAAAAAAAAAAAGAAAAAAAATAATAAGTCATACCCAAAACACCCCTACTAATACAACCATCTAGTAAACCCAATTTTCAAATTTGCTCCAATCTTTCTTAGTGTTACTAACTATTTTGTTGATTTTGCAAGGAAATTAAACTAATAAATTTAAATTTTACAAGAAAACAAAAAAATATTTTTCTAATTTTTCATAATCTTAACTTCAATTTTTAAGTAGTATTAAAAAGGGGGGGAAAAAAGCAAATGGAGAATACAACACAAACCAATGAAGTTAAAGTATGGAGACAATCGGCAACAATGAAAACTAGTGGCCTTTCAGCATTCACAGGCGTCGGCGATGGTGCGATTTGCTTCGGCGATGGCGGAGACTGGTGGCCTTTCTGGCTCCTGTCCTTGTTGATGGTAGCTTCGATTGGCGATTTGGGTTGTGGGTTATGAGTTTTGATTTCTATGGCATAAAGGGGAAAATTTAAGGGAAAATGAGAGATATTTTAGTCTTTTTATAGGTATGACATAGTAAAAATGAACAAAAAGACCATTTAGTTTACGAAACCAAACCTGAAAGAGTAATTAGTTAATTTCTCAAAGTACAGACACGTGTTCGATAATTCGAACAAAATTTAGGAAATATATAGTAATTTACCCTTAGTAAAATAACGTATTGACATATAAGTAAAATATAGAAATGTAAAGAATCAACAAACATATATATTAGACAAAACTAACTAAGAAAGATAATCTAATATCATATTTGTCAATAAAAAAAATTGAAATTGAAATTGATTAATTAATATATAATGTATGTATAAAATCAAAGAAAGATAGAAACTTACCTTTAAATCTTTGCTAAATGAATTGAGTAATTAGTATATAATGTATGTATAAAATCAAAAACTATGGAAATTTATCTTTAACCAAATATCTAAATATTTTCTATCAATTATTCAAATAAGAAACAATATGGAAGAAATAAGAAAGAAACAATAACTCACCTTTTGAACTATCTCGTAGCTATTCATATGTCCATGTCAATTTAATACAGAGTTGTAAATTGACATCCACTTATAAAACAAATATATAACTTAAATAGAGTCTTAAGAGGAGATCAACCCTAAAAAAAATTTACTTAAATTGAACCTCTAGGTTGTTCTTTGATTATGTAAAACTGATGGAGTATGAAAGAAACCAAAATAACCTTGAGGAGAAATATACTAATATAACAATTGAAGATGAGGAGGAATGTAATATCCTGAATTCAGATAGCTCCTACGTCTTATCAGTAATGCCATAAGAAGGCAATTTTTAATGATTTTGAAAATTTGAGATAATGAGATTGAGCTCAAACAAAACTCAGTTAAATACACATAATTTTTTTTTTTTTTTTTTTTTTTATGTTCCTATGATATTATAGCACACATGTGTTCATAAAAATGTTATGAACGTGATTAATGAAATAAGATTAATAAACTGCATCGACATTGGTTAAAACGATGTACAGTGTAAAAGAAGGGTAAAACGGTCATTTCGCAAAAACTGTCAGAATGGCTAATTAACTATACAGGAACATGTAAAATACAATGTGAGACCCAACCATGTTAGTTTATTTAAGGGAAAAATTATTTGATTTAGTTAAATGAGTAAGAAGGAAGATGGAAATGGAGGTGGATCCCACATCCCTAATAGTCAACAATTTAGACTTAATATACCAATTTCTTAAATTAGAAAATTAAATTTACTATCATCAAAATGTTGGATGATTATCTACATAATTATTATGTTAGGAAAGTAACAAAATAGCTAATAAGTATAACCATTGGATCAAATCAAGTGAATCTCCACTATTCATTTGTGATGACTATGATATAAAACTAAAGTTTTCCTCTTTCTATCTCATTTCTCATCATCTAAACAAAAATTAAAGACAATCAACTTCTTCTCTCAAGCTCATTTGGCCATCACTAAATTTTTATCAAGAAATCAAGAAGTTTTAAGGTAATTCCTAAAATCAAGCTTGAATTTCAATTCTAGTATGATTAGGAGTGTGTATTGTTGATGAGTTGTAAATTTCTCCTCTTTTTTCTTGATGATGGATTTGGCCTATGAAGGAAACATTAGGGGAAATTATTTATTTTATTTTACTGATATTTATGGGTGTATTATGAAGTGAATTGAAGGAATTGATGAGTTGATTGAATTTAAATTGCAAGATGGAGTTTAATTTGGTTTTTGAACTTGAATTGGGAAACTTAGGTTTTGAATTGAGTAGAAACTTTGAATACCCATACTGTCAGTTTAAAGATCGAATTTGAAGAAGTGTAATATGAAAATTGTAGATAAATGTCTCTAATATACACAGGTAAAAGGAATTTTAAAGATTCGAAGTGTGTAGAGAGAAATGTCACTTGAACTGAAACTGTTATTGTTCATCCGAGAATCGAGTAAACCGAAATTGAGAAATACAATTGATGGCTTTAGAGACTGAATTAGGTCAAGTATTAAACATGAAAAATGCTAATTTACATGTTTTTAATACCTGGTAAAATAAATTCTTAATTGGATTTATAATTATTGAGATACAGTCAAAGGAAGGTGATAAGGTCTAGTGAATTCTATAATCTAACACAGTTGGCAAATCTGGGAATATATCCTCCAAAATGAGGATGTTAGAGACAGAATTAGAAGAGACTCAAAACTAGTAAAATGATCAATGTTATCTAACGTATTAACCCATAAAAGTTCTTAATAAAATTCTAAGTATAATGTGAGAAATATAGTTTATATTGTGACTGACCCTGCATCAAAATTAAATCTATAACCTGTAATGAGCCTTCTGAATTGGAGACTTTAGAGGCAGAACCAAGTCAAACTCAAAACATAAGAAGTGTTCCTTAGTATATGTAGTAGCTCTCAGAGAAAGGGGACTTCAATTGGAAGTATAAATTGTGAGATATACTTAAGTAAGTGTACTATGCTCAGTCTACACTATAACAGAAATAGAATTGAATTGAAATGGTTATTAAGTTTTCTATGAATTGAATTTTAAGTTAAATTTTGGATATGTTATAAATGTATATGTCTAGTTTGAAATACAAAAGGAATAAACTCATTTGGACTAATACATCAAGAGAAATGACAGAAATAATGTAACAAGGTTTAGTAGCATAACTAGACAATGAGTAAGGATGTAATGTTTCAAAGTTAATAATTGTAAACAAATGAAATGTCTATATACAGAAACAATGAATAAATAATTAATGAAAATAATGAATAGTGAATTGAATATGATTATTCAATATGAATCTAATGAGAAAGTGTATTAAATTGCTATAAAGCAAATCACTGAAATTAAAAGTATTCATTAGGCTATTCAACCAGTATGTGAAGATGGAATATAAATGTATTGTAAATTGATATATGTGCATATGTATATACTAATGAGTATATTGACTTGCATCGACAACAGATAATAATATTAGAGTTAGAATAAGAATAATCAAATCGATAAGATAGTTAATAATTGTTGATTGTATGGTATAAGGGTTATGGTTCAACGTAGAACCTAAAGAGAAAAGATGTTCCGGAGATTGAAGAGCATCACTACCAAATGTACTAAGAGCTTGTATTAGGAGTTAAGGAAGTCAAGGTGAGTACTTTGTAAACCTTACATTTCTTAAATGAAGTAATTGTGTGAGTTATTCTTTTCAATGAGGCCTTTGGCTTATCTACTGTTAATTGAATTATTTTCAATGAGGCTTTCGGCCTAATTATTGTTATTAAATTCCTTCATTGAGGCCTTCGGCCTATTACCACCATTTGATTGCAAGTACTAAAACTGTACTTGTGAATCCTTAATTTTGCACCATCTGGGATACAACCAAACTCTAGAGGCACCTAGGCTCGGTACACAGACCTTCGGAAGCCAAAATCCCAAAAATTGAGAATCTGAGCCTCGGGACCTATGACCCATCCCTTAAGCCTCTAAATCATCCTTAGATCATTCGAGATTGAATAACGAGCACAACGCAACTAGAATCATGTAAAACGGATATGAAACGAGCGAGAATGGGCCGAACAGACTCGATTTGGGCCCATGACCGCATATACCCATATGGTGACCACATGGCCATATGCTGTCACCATTACATGACCGCATACTGCCATGCGGTGACCGCTTGGCTGTAAGCGATCACAGGCTCCTGTTCACGAATCCCAAATCGGAATTCGCACCAAATCGTCTTCAACTCATTTGACACACCTTAAAGCTTGCTCACACATCCCTTGGATTGTTTGATTAGCCTTTGCATCAAGTGAGCCATTCCCCTAAGCTTGGTCCGAAAGGAATGAGCTTCCTAGTTTATAGTTTTCTTGCTTTACTATTACTTCTTGCTTTGCAAAGCGAGATTGGGTTGCGACTTACCAAGCTGATTCGTCGAGTCAAAGGTTTCCGCCGTCCGAGGCAAGTCCGCCGCCGACCGAGACAAGTCTCCGTCATCCCAAAGCTGCTCAGGCTCAAGGTAAGCTTCTTTTCATTTCTCTTTTCATTTTATTTACTTATTTTATTTTTCTTAGTTAGTTAATTAAATTGGTTTATCTAGGTTGTTAGTTAATTAAAATCTGAAATAATTAATCTAACTTGGTAAATCAATTAGGTTAACTAATTAATCAACTCACCTTTTAATCAATCAATCTGAAACATAATAAAAGACTCAGACTAAACAAACCCCCTTCGCAAGAATGGTGAACTACGCAGATTTTGATTCTCATTCAAAGGGATACGTAGGCATACTCGTCTAAAGCATCAAATCCAATTAAAATAAACATTTCCTTCTCTTTCATCTTCTTCATATAGATTAGGTTTTATTTTCATTTTTATTGCTTATTCAATTTTTATTATTGATTTAATTTAGGGAATGTGTGACTCTCCTAGAACCCATAAGGGCTAGAAAGAGTATCCGCTAATTTGGTTTATTTGTAACTTTAACATTTCTATTGCTTTCCTTATTTAATTTTTTTTACTGCTTTTACTGCTTTACTTTAATTCATGCATATTTAATTGTTCATTCATCTATAATTGTTCATGAAAATCATTTTAAGCCATTTAGCATTAAACTTGCCAAATTAATTAAATGAACCGAAAATCTAGTCCCCGAATCCTCTTTGGTAATCGAGGGCTAGTATACTTTTCCATTGGATAATAATTGGAGTCATTTATTAGGTTTTTCCTTAACTTTTCCCAAATAAAATAAAATTAAGATGACAACTTCCTAATGCACCTTTTCAAAATCAACCAATCTGAACACGAGGGTTCCATCGTAAGTACAAACCTGAATGAGCATTTCGATCCCCTCTAGCAGATCGGACCGGTGTTCGGGCGAGGCCTCACAGTTGGTAACTCCACTGGGGACCACTTTCTTTTTAATAAAGAAAATAAGAGGACTAATAATTGGTTTAAATCAAAATTTGGCACTTTTAATGCAAAAATGGCTTTCATGCATCACTTGCATAGGCTCCTTGCCTTTCAACCTAGATTTCTTAGAAAAACAATGGATAGAAAGTAACATCGAGTGGGCAACCTTCCTTAAGTCTGCTTGCCGATAGCGAAATCATCAACCCCATGACGTATACGAGTATGCACGTACTGTTGGACCCACGCGAGGCTTTTTGACTCACATGTGGTTAGGTATATCGTTGCTCCAGTGTGATAGGTACCCTAAGCAAGCCACCCTTACCCTTTTATATAATGAACCTAGAACTTGACCTTAGGTTGTATGTACCATAAGCAAAGCCTTGTACAATTGCATACTCATGAAATATTTTTTCCTATGCATATCATGCACCCATAATGTACAAAACAACATGCATTCATCTCAGACCTAGGTTAGACCTTGAACCGATGAAGGGTCAAACACTCTCACCTCGATCTAATCACCTTTGCCCCATAAACCTTAAACACCATTACCCCTTATCTAAGGTACCTTACCTAGTACCTTCAGCACCACTGCCTATAAGCCCAACACCCTTGGTCCATTACCTTCAAGATCGACCCATTACCCAATACCTTAAGCCCGATACCTTTGGCCCAACATGCTACCCTAAGCCCAAAACCTTGACCCATCCTGCCTTAGGAAATCCTCAAGGCCCAATACCTTTGGCCCATCATACTCAAAATCCTATGACAGTTGACCCACAATACTATATGGAATCATTTTCTCTCAGAGTCTGTATACCCCTACCCTCATGGCCAATCCAATTGACATGGATGCCCTGACCATCATTTTTGCCTCTTCCTACTAGAAAGGACCATCAATCTATCCAACCATCCTACTAGAAAGGAAAATCTCTTCCTACCAGAAAGGGAACCTCTTACCAGAAAGGACCCCCACCTTACCCTACTCCCATCATCTTTTCATATCACCGCCAACCACTTACTGTGTTTTCTTTTGGTTTTTCTTCAAGGTACCAATAACCAAGATGATTGATATGGATACCATGAACACCATCTTTAAAAAGCAAGAGGAAAGGCTTCAAGGTATTCTTACTTCCGCTCTTAATGCACAATAAGTCCAAATTGAGGAACAACAAAAATCTTTCATTGAGGAAGTTCGGACTATGATTAGCCAAACCATTCTTAACCCGACCAACCCAAACCCAATTTTGAACTAGACCACCCTAAATCTGAACCGAGCCAATCCTGTTCCGGCCCAAACCCATGATAACACTACTTCATCATCCAAAATAACCACTGACCTTACAGACAAGGGAAAGGCTATTGCTAGTACCCCTCAACCCAGTGAGGTTCCAGACATCAATACCCAATCTATTATTTCTTCTCATGTGAATCCTTTTCAAAAGAAGGAAGCTTTCTCTCATCCTAACCTGAGAAAATTCATGGAGAAACTTAAAGCTATGGAGAGAACCATTAAAACCTTAAAGCACCACAGTTGTAACACCCCGACCCTAAGTTCACTATGAATATTGAGGTTTAAGGGAAGTAATCGGAATAGGAGCGAGGGAGTATAGATGACGATTATGAAAATTAGAGAACTGAACGGGTATCGGTCTTAAAACCAAACTCCTGAATGTATGAAATAAGGTAGGGGATATTAGAAAAAAGCATCAAATGAGTTATATTTGACATGGAAACAAGTGAAATGCAAAGTGTAAGAAGGGAAATAGGAAGTTAAGAATTAAAACCTTAAAAAGGATACGAGTTTGGAAAATTGAGACGTTAAGTGCAAGATCGGCAAATTTCGATCTCGGAAAGAATTTCTAAATTTTATTTGGACAATGAATATAAATATGAGGACATTAGAAGTGAAGGAATGTAAAAATTGAATTAGAGATGAGCATAGAAAATACCTAAGAGAAATTGGTATGCAAAGCGCGAAACTGATAGAATCCGATTCGGAGATTTTTAATTAAATTTTGATTAAGGAAATTTGATGGGAGAAATGTTAATTAGGATACTAGAATCCTAAAAATTAGATTAAAAATAATTTTATACTAAGATTAGAAAGAATAGTAAAGTTGTAGGGAAAAAAAGGGCAAAAGTGTAATTTTCCTTTAAGAGATAATAATTACCATTTGACTAAGTAAAAATAAATAAATAAATAAATAAAAATAAAGCAAGGATGGCTGGCCATATGATGCATCTAAAGGTGATAGTTGTGCCAAAAATTCAAGTTAGAAAAATAAATCAAAAGGAAATAAAAAATAAAAAAAGAAGAGGAGTGGAAGACAAGCTTATCTTGTCTTCATTTCTTGGAAAATTTACTAA
>CATKHJ011275077.1:0-12033 GCA_949750685.1 Vernicia montana | reverse complement strand
AAAAAACAGTATACTTTTAGCAAATAATTAGTATCTAATACTATTTAACATTTAATTTTATTTTTCAAAAAAATTAAAAAAATAATAATAAACATTAAAATTAAATAATTTTCTGAAAGGAAAATCATAAAACATTTACTTAACTAATTCAAAACCATTACAAATTTTATTAAATTGATGATCAATTACAAAATAAACCTAAGAGCTTAAAAAAAACAAAAAGAAAAGATTAAAAAAGTAATTAAAAAGGTCTAAATATGAAAAAATGAAAATTGAGAGGTTATAAATATTAAAAATATAAAAAATAGGACATATGACGTAAATTCCTCTTAAAAATAATCGAGCTTCTTTGGGTTTGGACCGGATCGAATTTGAAGGAAAAATCCTTTATTGAAGCCCATCTTCTTAGTCGTACGTGCTGGATGGGTTAGATGAAATCCAAACTCATGATCAAGTCTAATTTTGATGAATAAAAATTAAATTTTATTGGGAAAAAAAATTGACGGAGGTACTTAGAAAAGGGACAATCTAGTTGGCTGGCACACACGGGACTTGCTTGTTAAGTTATTATTGACCAATGCTTGTATTTTGGTGTAAAATATGGATGCTTCTCTTTCAGTTCCGACAGGATCTTCAATTTTTAATCAAACAAAAAAACTACGTCACTGCTAAATCATGTAATTACTAATTAGATATCTTAACTGTTGTTTGGTATAAAATGCTCTAAAGTATATATTTTATAAGAATTTGAATTGGAAGTAGAAATCAAATGTGTTTTTTTTTTTTTTTTTTTGAATTTCAATATATATATTAGACATTAACTGATATTTGAATCCATAACCTCACAATTTTAAAAATAATTTTAATATTACTCAGTCAATTGATTTTTGTAAAACCTTTTTTATTTCTTTTAAAATGTTAAGTGAATCTTTATAATTTTTGATGAATTGTTAATTTTTTATTATTAATTAGTTAAAAATTTGAAAAGATATTTTATTATTTAAAATAAATGATATTATTTTCATCATCATACAATTAGATTTAATTCATGACTCATTGATAAAAATTCATCTTAAATTAAAAAAAAATAGAAATTAAATTGAATTTTCAACTTAAAAATCTAATATAATGAGAAGCTTTTGTTTAGACAGTACTTACATGTGCCTTTGTCCCCAAAAATAAAAAATGGTGACGAGGACAAACTTAGCAAACACTCCTTGAACGTCCGTACAACTTGACTTCATGACCAAGTTCTGAAGCGTGAGAGACAAGTTTTGATTAACAAAGAAGCATCCAAAACACAAGCAATACTATGAGGAGCCATCGTCAATAACACGAGTAGCCGTGTCGCTCAATTATTGAGGTAGCAAACGAGTTGAGTCAAATGAGTTTAGATTTAATTAATTAATTTATTTATTTATTAGTATTGGAAGTAGAAGAAATTCGTTTTTGATTTTTTGTTTAGAAGAATATGAATTTACCATTAGACTATATTCAGTGTGCTAGATTGAATAATTTTTTAAGTTTAAATTATTTGAGGTTTAGTTAAATGAGTTTATATTGAATAATTTTTGAAATTTAAATTATTTGAGGTTTAAGATTTAAGTAATTTAAGAAATTATTTTTAAATAATTTCGATTCACATATATTTTAAATCACAAATGAATCAAATTATGTATCGAATTAATACTCATAAATTCTTTATGTTAAATTTTTAGTAAGCACTGTGTGGCTTATAAGTTGGGTTGTCTTTTTTTTTTTTTTTTTTTTTAGTTTGTTAAAATTTCAAAATTTACTAAAAATTATATTTATATTAATTTATTTTGTATTAAATGAGTCACAATTAGATCAAACCAGAAATTATTCAAATTGACTCTTAACAAAATTGAGACATTTGAGCTCAATCATTTTCAATTAGCATCTTTCAACTCTTCTATAAAAAGAGACTTATTTTAATGGACGTAAGAGTGAATAAAAAGAAGAACAATATATTATGCTTTTGGATGCCTCATAATAATTATAATTTAGTTATATTTCACAACTTAATTTGTCATAATCAAGGTTTAATATTTCTCCAATAACAAAATTATGAGATATTGAGTTGTCATAATCAAGTTTTGACTTTCTTCCAAGAATATTACAACGTATAAATGCTTGATTTCACCTATCAAGTTTAAAAATGACTTTTGGAAAGGATTGAGAAAAACAATTTTTTTTTTTTTAAATTTAACAATCCGAGTATTTTAATATTAATTTAAATTTTAATTACGATTAAATTTTTTGTTTAAGCGAATTTAAGAATATATTCTCTATACTCAATATATACATCTGAAAATGTCTTAAAAATTAAATCCAAATCGATAAGGTTTAATTTAACTATAATTTTTTTTTTTTTTTTTGTAAAACACAATACAAAATTAATATGTTAATTTGTGTGCGATGTGATTGTCTTTTCTTATGGGAATGGAGTTTGATCTTTTGGGATTTCACATCGTTTGTGATCAGGGTATGTGTGGGTTATATAAATTAGCACACATTTACAAAATCGTCATAATTTTGTGAAGGAATGTGTTATATCACTAATTCGTGTGTGTATATATTATTATTTTAAAAAAAATGTTATATTTTAAATTATAAAAAATATACAATAATTTCCAAATTGAGGAAAAAATAAACAAAACTCAGAAACTATCATGCCCCGCCACTCTCAATATGGAACTCATCGTCTAAAATACAGAATCCCAAGTATTGCCTAATCAAGTTGAATTAAGTCAATTTAATATACTATTCAAATTTTACTCGATTATTATAAAATTTTATGCTTAAAATTCAACTCAAATTTTATCAAGTTTTATATATTCAAGTTGAGATATACATATATTTCCAAACTAAACATGTGGATGTGCTAAAATTAATTTGATAGAACACTCGAAATATTCAAACTTAATTTAATATAAATTGATTATTAGTATAAAAATATAAAGTAAAATTGCTTATTATAAACTAATGCTTAATGGGTTGGAATTAGAATTAAGAAATTGTTAATTAAATTATTATATATAAAAATATATAAAATTTTAATATTTAATTTCACTTCTCAACCGCTTAAGTCAAATATTATATATAGTATTTGAATCTAGTTTAATTAATTACTCAAATTACTTGAGTTTACAACTAAAACCAAATTGGTATTTGAATGTTTTAGGAACTAAACCTGATCGAGTAGCTTACATGATTTGATTCATTTGCAACTCTAAATTTCTTTTTTTTTTTTCAATTTTATATTTCCAACTCTTTATTACAAAAAAATATAAATTTTTAATATGATATTTTATATTTCCAACTCTTTATTAAAAAAAATATAAATTTTTAATATGATATGTGGATATTGGCCGTGATACCAAGCTAAAAAAAAAAAAATCTTTAATAATTGATGACAGAGATTTGACATTTAGACGAAGGAAAAAGGAAAAAAAAAAAAAAAAAAAAACTAAATCAAATAGTAGAAGAAACCACTTCGAAACTTCCAAATCTCTTTCTCACAAATCACAACAGAATTTTCTATTGAAAAAGGACACTAAAAATAAATAAACTTTCAACACCAATCGTAAAAGGCAATAAACAAAACGCTTATTTAATAACACCAACTACGACCTTTAAAGAAACAGCTAAGCACATCTTCATTTCTTGACAAGAAAATCAAGAATCAGCAGTATCTATGTCAAGAACTCTAACTAAATATTCTATTCTTTCAATTCTTCAAACTTTCTTGTTTCATATTTCAATGGCAGCTTTAGATCCCATTCAAGAAAAAACCTTTCTTTTATGTCTCTCTACCAATTCTTTACCATACCCACCAATCTCTCAAGTTACATATTTTCCTAGCAATCCTAATTACACATCTGTTTTACAATCATACATAAGAAACCTCCGATTCAATTCTTCTTCAACCCCAAAACCAGTGTTCATTGTAACTCCTACCCATGTATCTCATATTCAAGCTTCAATTATTTGTTCAAGAATTTATGGTCTAGAGATGAGAATTCGCAGTGGAGGTCATGACTATGATGGCCTTTCTTATATATCAAGTAAGCAATTTATGATTCTTGACATGTTTAATTTAAGATCTGTGAGTGTGAATTTAGAAGATGAAAGTGCTTGGATTGAATCTGGTGCCACTCTTGGTGAAGTTTTTTATTGGATTGCTAAAAGAAGCAGAGTTTATGGATACCCAGCTGGTGTTTGTCCTACAGTTGGTGTTGGAGGCCATTTAAGTGGTGGTGGATATGGGAATTTGATGAGGAAATATGGGTTGTCTGTTGATAATATTGTTGATGCTTTAATTGTTGATGTTAATGGGAGAGTTTTGGATAGAGAAGCCATGGGAGAGGATCTTTTCTGGGCTATTAAAGGTGGTGGTGGAGCTAGTTTTGGAGTGATTGTTTCATGGAAAATTAAGCTAGTTCCTGTTCCTGATACTGTCACTGTTTTTAGAGTTGAAAAAACATTAGAACAAGGTGCATCTGAAATTGTTTATCAATGGCAAAATGTTGCAGATAAGATTGATGATGATTTGTTTATAAGAGTTGTTTTGAATCCAGTTGTTAGAAAGGGTAAAGAAACAATTAGGGCTAAATTCAATGCTCTGTTTCTTGGAAATGCAGAGAGACTTGTTGCTTTAATGGGGAAAAAGTTTCCTGAAATGGGTTTGTCAAGAAATGACTGTAAAGAAATGAGTTGGATTGAATCTGTTTTGTTTTGGTCTAATTACCCAATTGGAACCTCAGTGGATGTTTTGCTTAATAGACATTCTCAAACAGAGAGGTTCTTGAAGAGAAAATCAGATTATGTACAAGAACCAATACCAATGCAAGATCTTGATGGAATATTGAAGAAGATGATGGAATTGAAAAAACCAGTATTGACATTCAATCCTTATGGAGGAAAAATGGGAGAAATTTCAGAGTTTGAAACTCCATTTCCTCATAGGAAAGGGAACAAATACAAAATCCAATATGCAGTGAATTGGAATGAAGAAGGTGTTGAAGCAGAAAATCAGAATTTGGAACTAATAAGGAAGCTTTATGAGTATATGACACCATTTGTGTCAAAATCACCAAGATGTTCATATCTAAATTACAGAGATGTTGATTTGGGTATCAATGAAATTGGGAATGAAAGTTATGAAGAAGCTAAAAAATGGGGGACAAAGTATTTCAAAGGCAATTTTGAGAGGTTAGTGGAAGTGAAAACAAGGGTGGATCCATGTAATTTCTTTAGATATGAACAAAGCATCCCATCTCTTGAAGGATCTTTCAAGAGTAGAATGGTTGAGTAGCTAGAGCTAGCCTTCAAATTCTACTTGAAGTTTGGTCATAAAATATTTATGTTTTGTGAAAGAAAATTGGCATATACACTAAAAATATTTATTAATCATAGTGGATTGAATTGATACTCATTTGAATATCAATATTACAAGTGATTCATGCTAATTTTATCAAAATATCATATATGTATTGACTGTTATACCTAGCTCAAATCTATATATATATTTTTGTTTTTATACTTGCATGTTTCAATAATTGTTATTTTAATTTTGTGACTTTTCCTCAACTATCTTTAGAGCATCTCCAACCCACGCCATTTATGACGTGAGTTGGCAATTTTATCATTAGAAAATACTTCAACGCGGCGTCATTCAACACATTAAATTTGGTGTGGTGAATAGTATCACGCCAAATTTAGTGTGGTACTGTTCACACACCATTTTGTTTTTTTTTTTCCTTCTTTCTACAATTTAATTAAATTTTTATTTTTTAATATTATTAAATAATAAAATATATTTTTATTGGATGAATATGTAAAAAAAAAAAAATTCAACATAATTTGTGAAACAAAATTGTATGGAAATAATAAAAAAAAATATATAAAATGAGTGATAAAAGGAAATATATATGAAATATTCATTTTGGTGTTAGAAATGGTATAATTGGTTGGAGATGAATTTATTGTAATTACACTATTTTGATGTAAAAATTACTATATTTTAATATTATGGAATGAAGATGAACTTAATTGTTGCTGAGGAGGACTCATTATCTATTTCTTAATATATGAAGTAGCTGTCTTTCTGTATAAAAAAAATATTCAATGTATAAAAAAATATTTAAATAATTAACCTTCTATATCACACAAAAGAAACACAAATGTCAATAATTTTAGTTAGAATGAGATAAATATGTATGATCTTACCAATGAGTTTTTTAGTTAAGTGGTATTGAAATTATTTTCAAAAAGATTGAAATCATTTTCAAAATTATGAGATTGCAAATCCAAATCCCTAGAAATTAAATTATATATAAAAAAAAAAATCAAGTTTTTCCTTCATGAGCTACTCAATGGAGATTTTCTTTTAATCTTATCTTTATTCCACATATTTCAAACTTACAATATATCCACAACAATTCTAATTAAGCTTCTTATCACTTGGATATTTTTTAAAAGATATGAAAATTTAAATAATTATTTACGAGGATCAAAAATTTTCAATTAAGAGGGATAAAATTATTCTTACACAGGTATAAATTCTTATGAATATCCAATAAATATTTTGTTTTATTTTTAATAGAAATAAATAAAAATATAATCACCTTTTGTTAAAAAATGATAATTTTAAAGAATTATATTAATCTACATATTCATCTTAACAGACAACTAAATCCCGATTGATATGAGATCCAAAAATTAAAAAAAAATTAAAGACATATACATTTAAATACTTGATTTTTTAAATAGATGATACACCCAAGAAAATAATTGAATTAATTATTTTATTCACACAAAATATTATGTTAACTAAAATTATGTTTTTTTTTAAAATTTATTTTCTCTTTGTTTGATTTTTTTTAGAGAAAATTAAATATTCATTAATTGGAAAAACAGAACGATACAGAATTATGAAGCTTACAATATTATAATTACTTAAAACTAATATCAAAACAAATCATAAATACAAATAAAAATAGCAATAATCTCAGCTTGAAAAATTGGATTATATTCGGCAATAAACAATAGTAACTTTTTGACTCTTTTGATGGTTTCAACAAAGGTAGATTTGATGCCAAAATAAAACGTACAATTCTGATTGAATTATTGACCAAATAACAAACCAACAGAAAAAGAAAGATCAACCATAAAAGGAATAAAAAACAAATAAACAAATAACCAAAAGGGGAATAAACATAAAAAATAAAAAAAAAAAAAAAAATCATATAGGTTCAAGAAAAGAACAAACCTGAACATTATTAATAAAAAATTAAAATTAGAATGAAAAATAGAAGAGAACGGTCCACCATCGATTTTTTTTTGCTAAAGAAAATAACAAAAAGGAGAAAGTTTTAGAGAGAAGGGGAAGCTTCTCTCTGTTTGATATTTTAATCCTCATAAAAAAAAGTATTTTTTATTTCCCAATTTATCTTTTAAGTTTCATAGAAAATAAAAACAAAAGGGTCAAATTTTATCTTTTATGGAAAAAATTAAAATTTTAAATTTTAAATCTTAAAAAAGTATAAGTTTTGCCTCCCAAGCTACAATATTATGGGTTCATCCTTGATTATTCAGTACACTCTGAATTCACAAATATAAGGAGCGAATTTCACAATGAAATATCAAATAATTCTTCAGAAAAATCCATCTATTAAACTTACACAAAGCCACTAAAACTTAAATTTTTAGGAGGTTAAGTGGTTACTAAGAAAATTGATTCGACGGATCAGCCTAATAATATCACCAAGCTCAAACTTAATGGATCTTTTTTAGAAGTTTGGGTAACTTTCACCTGTCGTCCTCTAACTAATGACTAATGCACTTTGTAATCCTTTATTTAAAAAATGTGACATAAAAATACTCAAAATATGCACATCTATAACCGCATGATCTTCTGTCAAATTTCTGTCATATGCCCTAACGGCTAGCTAACGTGGATGCCCAAATCAGCATTTTTAATAATTTTTTAGCCACCCTCAAGTCCTCTTTCTCTCTCATGCATGTGGTATTGATTTCAATGGTCCTGATTTCTTTTTCTTCTTTTTCTTTTTTTTTTTTTTTATCTTATCATCATCTTTTCTTGCTCATCAAATCATTTCTCCAAATGGGTACTCTCAATTTCTCTCAATTTCCTCTTCTTCACCTTGAAAAAAAAGAAGCTCATGCTAATTAATTTCCTCAAAATAATTATTTTAATATGTATGTGCTTTTATATTGATGTTGCAGGTTTACTGAATTCTGGTAACTAGTGCTTGAAAGAAGGATAATTGCAGTTGCTATCTGATAAGTCATAAAATCACCCGGTACTATTGATGGAGGGCTCGACTAGGGAGTAGGACCTGTGAACAGAGAAAAAGATGATCAATGGCTCCCGGAGGTTGACTCCCGGGAGAGCATCCGATGTCCAAGTCAGTGAGAGAGTCTGGAAAGGAGAGAGAAAAAAAAATGAGTTAGGATCTTTTCTCTTTACCTTTTCATTACCTTTTATAGTGAAGGGTAGAGACCATATGGACGCTTGTCCTATGCCTATTGGAGGTCATTTTTGTCACTCATCACTATCTTTCTCACCATAAAATTTGGAATCACTCACATTATTGTTAAGTATCTTGCAATTACAGCTATGAAATTAAATTGAGTCAAAATCATTTGAACAAATAAGACAACATAAAGTTTATATTAATAAATTTATGTGTTGTCAATTCCATTATCAGTTATCATTCAATCTCACATCTACAGAACCTAGTTTCAACTCCATTAATTTCACTGGTATTGGCCCAAACAAGTAATTCCCACCCAGCAACAAACTCACAAACTACGATAATCTAGCAGCTCCGCTAGGCACAAAGGTCTTAATGGCGAATTGGGTTGTTATCATCCTATAAATTTGTTTTTTTCTATTGATAAAGCAGGGAGCTTTGGCATTACAACAAGAAATGAAGGTAAAAATTCTTGAAACTGGTTATTGCTTAAATCTATGGCTATAAGCTCAACATTAATAGTATTTGAAGGAGATTGTATGGAATTGAAGTAATTGAAAGACAAAGTGAGTTGTTGAAGAGATGGGAGATTGAAAAGCATAGCAGGAACATAGTCATTGAGTTTATTGTGACTCAGATCCAGAACTTGTAAATAACCCAATTTTTTGAAATTTTCAGGGATTTGTCCTTCTAAATTATTGTTTCTTATGGAGATTTGAACTAAAGAAAGTGGAAGAGAAGATGGGATTTTACCAGAAATGGCATTGTCGCTTACATCTAAAAAGTAGTGATTTTGAAGAATTTTATTATCAAGGTACAGTTCTTTGAGGTTAACAAGTGAGTCAATCGATGATGGTATTTCCCCAGAAAACCAGTTTCTTGAAAGACCAAGTCGAGTTAAACGAGTTAAATTTGAAAAGGACTCAAGAATTTGGCCATAAAAATTGTTATTTGACAAGTCCATAGTCTGTAAATAAGGGAGATTCCAAGAAATTGAAGTGAGTGTACTAGAGGAACCAGCATGGTCAAGACTTAGTTCAGTAACTCGACTCATATCAAAAACAAGAAAATCTCTCCTGAACCCATATGTGAATTAGTTGCTGAATAAATTATCACATGGATCAACAGAGAAATCCCAAGAACTCAAGCAAGAACCTAGAGTGAGTGAGGTCGAATCAAGCCCATTTTTTGAATTCTTTCAAAACTTGTGAATCTTGCCAATAAGTCTTTGATTCTACTTCAACTAGTAGAATTACAAGAAGAAAGGAAATAGAGAGAAATAAAGAGTACCCATTTGGAGAAATGATTTGATGAGCAAGAAAAGATGATGATAAGATAAAAAGGAAGAAGAAAAAGGAAAAGAAATCAGCACTATTGAAATCAATACCACGTGCATGAGAGACAAAGAGGAGCTGAGGGTGGCATAAAAAATTATTAAAAATATTGATTTGGGCCTCCACGTTAGCTTACCGTTAAGGCAACTGATAGAAATTTAACAGAAAGATCACGTGGTTACAGATGTGTATAGTTCAAGTATTTTTATATCACGTTTTTTAGAAAGAAGACCACAAAATGCATTAGTCATTAATTGGAGGATAACAGGATAAATTTACCCTAAAAGTTTAAGACTACTCAATGCTACCAATCTCCTAGCCCCAAATGTTTTAGAAAATCTACATAGGCCTCGTTTGAGATTGAGTTTCCAAAAGCGTTTTTCAATAAAAAAAATATATATATTATTTTTAAAATTATTTTTTCTTAAAAGCAAATAAATTGATACTTTTTCAAAAGCATTTTTGAAAAAGCAATTTATAAAAAATAATAAAAATCAATCAATTAAATTAAAAAAAATTCTAAAAGTATTTTTTAATCCCTAACAGTTAATTCTAAACGGACCCATAATATGTACATTTTGATAGATATTCTTAAATAAACTTGGTTTACTACATAATTATATACTAAATCAATAAAATTATTACATCAACAAATTTTTATAATTAATTATGATTAAATATTATTCTTAACCATGAATAAATATAAATTTATGCTGATATATATGACATTATCCTATTAATTTAGTCTACACCAACTACAACCCACCTTTTCTTGTTTATGTTTTAGTAAATTTAATTTCAAATAAAATTTAAACTAGATAATTTATAACTCTGAAAATGATTATAGTATCACCTAATCTACCTTCTTAAGATCCTCTAACAACAAGATTAATTTATTGTATGAGTTAAATTAAATCCCAAATGCTCCATTTATGAGTATTCCTACTCTTCTCAAACAATCCTAAAAATCCATCATGGCACTATAAAATATTGGAATTTTTGCCAGTGACATTTTATTGTCTGTTTTATTAAAACTAGGGATTAATTGTTTAAGGCGATTTAAAGGACTGCCTATAAGTTATTTTGAGAAGGTTCTAATTACTGAGCGATATATATATATATATATATATATATATATATATATATATATATATATTAAAGCTGGAGCATAGAGAAAGTCACTATTTAATTTTTTTTTTTTTACAAATTTTTAAATTTTTTATATAATTTTAAGTATTTAAAAAATAATTAAAAATAAATGCTAGGTAATTAATAGTACATTTAATATGAAAGTGTAAGAGTATTTTTTAAATTTTCGTTTTTTCATATAATAATCTTATTTGAACAAAATAAATGAAGAAAAAAAAATAAAAAGTAACAATATAGAAAAATAAATAAATAAGTAGCATAAAATAATATTTTTAATACATTATAATTATTTTTATTATATTCTCCTATAATTATTTTTTTTTTCATTGAATGATTAATAATTTAAATTTCTATATTAATTTATAAAGATAAAAATATTGAAGAAGATACCAGTTTAAAATCCATTACAATAATAGTTATTATTTATATAAAATATATAATAATTTTACATTTATATATTTTTTATCTATAATAATATTTATATATTCTTATATTTTATAATAGATAAAAATTAATTAAAAATAAAAATATTTTTTAATAACAAATGGCCCGATATGCCTATTTACAACACAACTTAAATGCGAAGCAGTGGTGGTGGATCTCCAAGTGGAGTGGACCCTCTAACAGCAAATGAGTTCTTATCTCCAGCTTATTCCCAAATTGAGCTAACCAATCAAAAACATGAGTTGGCCTCTGCATAGGATATAGGCTTGCTTAACTTAGACATAACAAAATTAAACTTAACTTTAATATCATATAAAAATAAAAAGAATGCCAATGAACCTTTTACTTAATGATACAATAATTTTTCTAAAATTATAGTATGAATGAGTCAAAAAAATTAAAAATTTTAAGAAATAACCATTTTCTTATTTGTCAAAACAACACAAAAACAAAATAACAACAAATGAATCTCAAAATAGAAAAATAAAAAAACTATATCCCAAAATTAAACATAGATTTGTTTCTTAAAAAATTTCCATTTCTCTTCTCAATTCCTAATTAGTACCCTCAACCTATATATATTT
>CATKHJ011275051.1:0-21780 GCA_949750685.1 Vernicia montana | reverse complement strand
CCCTTCTTTATTAATTATTTTATTGTGTTTATAATTTAAAAAGAGGTCAGATCATTGGGTTTTCACCCATAAAGTTAAGATTAGAAAATACCTTCCTTTAGGGAAAGAAAGATACGGTCTATACTTGATGAATTTATATATTTTTTTTCACTGTTGATTCACATGGTAGCTTATTATTATTATTTTTGATGAGTAAATTAGCTCATCTTAGAAATGCTGCCAAAAAGTCTTCTCTCTTTATGTTTTTTCACCAAAACTCCCAACTTGTTTTTGTTTATATGTTCTTATTGTTTATCATTGTGTAATATCCTTGTGCTGTGGTCCTCTATACCTTACATCACCCAAACGTGCATGTTTGTTTGTATTTATTTATTTATACCTATTATAACTCATTGTGATGAGAATTGAATTGAGAACTAATATATTTAACATATATAATTCATTTTATTTATAAAACGAATTTCAAATAAATATATTTATCATATATTTTTAAAATTCATTTGAATTTTTTTTATTAATTTATAGAATATTTGACTTAAATGTAACCAATTTTACACAATAAAAATGGTTTTTTTTTTGGATTTTTAAATATATTAAGTATGTATTTAAAAATAATTTTTTATTTGTTTCAAACAAATTAGTAGTGATGACTTTCTCAAATTTAAAAAAAAAATGTAGATATTGTTTTAAACATAGATATATATATATATATATATATGTATGTTTAAAACAATATCTACAAGCCAAAGAAATAATAAGCAACATAGTATTTCCATGCATTATGCTTTGTGAATAAAATGTATAATTTTTTTTTTTTAATCTTTGATTAATTTCATTATCTTCTTTTATTGATAGTGATATTTTATATATCAAATACGACTAAAAGAAAATGCTTTGTATTTTTCAATCATCTCTATGGTCTTATGTTCAAAATTTTTGAATTAAGAGTCTAATTAATTAAACTTATATATTATATTAATTATGTCGACAAAGAAAAATAAGCTTTAGTCATTTCTGATTCTAAAGCAATTAACTCTACAATATGCATAATTATTATTTTCATGTAACAACAAAATAATAAGAATTCAAATACTTCCCAATGAAGAAAACTCTAACCGTCTTCTCTCTCAATTTATTTTTTGGTTTTTTCTAAAGTTTATTATTTGAGTCACCATCGACCTTCATTCGGTCGGCGGTGGTTCATTTTTTTTTTTATTGTGTTTAATTAGTTTTTATTTTCAATAAGAGATATATATAAATATATATCTTTATAGACATGGATTTAAGTTTGTTTTTAATTTATTTTATGAGTTTTGTTATCTCTTTTATGGGATTTAATAAATTTTTCATTTTATTTTTCTTTATGAGAGTTTGTTTGTCTTCCGTCATGAGAGTTAAGAGAAGTTTGAATATGATATTTAGAAAATTAGACTCGTTGAAAGACAATGAAGTCAATTTGTGGTTTAGTATAACCACCAAGTAGAATGTGTTTATTGTCGATGTGTCAAACGCAGTCAAGGTGTTATATACAATTATTTCATCAACACTATCAATGAAATTCAGAGAAAAAACTAATATTTATAATTAAATTTATATGTATTTCTTGAACGCAATTAAGTTTATTTTTTTATTTCAAATTATACTGATTAATTATCATTAATTAAATATTCATTTTATTTTAAAAAAAGAAACTCTACAATATAGTGTTACAACGGCAAAAGAAGGTGATTAAGAATTTAAGATGACTAAAAGAAGCTTTACAATGAGATTTAAAATACAAGCAACCTTAATTATAATTAAGAGACTTAATTAATAATTCAAAAGGGTAAAAGAAATGTAATTTAATTTATCTAGTATAACATATATTATTAGATTAGTAATTTAATGATTAAGTATTTATTAAATATTTAAATCTTAACAGTTCAATTTCCATTTCTAAAATAATATTAGTGAAAATTGAATTTTAATACTTATTCTTAAAATAAATTCATCTTATCACTATGTTAATATATGTTCATTATAAAAAATACTAGAATTGGCAGCAACTATTTTTACTACTAAAAAGCATAGAAATTGTTGTTATATATTTGTGGTAACAAAAATAAGTTGTCGCATTTTATTGTTAAAAAGTTGAAACTGTAAGTTTTTTCAACAAGAATTAGTTTGTTGTAAAAAAATATTAATAGAGACAATATTTTTTTACAAAATTTATATAATTTACAATTGTATAACATATAAAAAAAAAATGATATATATTAAGGGTGATAATATCAAACACGACTATAACCCAACAAAAAATTTGTGAGTCTGAGTTAGGGATTATCATGTTCGTGTCGACTCAATTATGATACAAAAATAATCATATCGTATCGCGGGTTAACCCGTTAACTTGAAAACAACATGCTTAACCTATTAATATTTACGTGTCATGCTGTGTTAACATATTTAACATAATATATTTATGATTTATAAAATATGTATATATAAAAATTACTTTTAATTTTTTTTATAAATTTATATTTTATGTAATAATAAAAATTAATAGGAGTTATTTTAGTAAATTTGATAATTTTTAAATATTAAAATAAAAAATTAATTAGTTACAAATTTTAAATGTATTATTCGAGTCATATTACTTATTAATTACGTGGATCGTGTTCGTATTTAGATTTTTTATACGATAAATTAATCGTGTCGTATTCGTGTTAGCCTTTATCGTATCATGGATATAAATCAACACAACCCATTAACATGCATTGATGCTAGCCCCTTGGTCCCACAAATTTTCCACTACTACTAATATTTAATTTTATAATTATGGTGTATGACCTCCTTAAAAAAATCATAATACATTATACATTTAGATATTTAGATGTATAACTTGAGTCATTTTATTAATTTTCAGCCAAAATAATTTTAAGTTTAAAGTTAGTAACCCATTTGATTTAATGAACTAAAATAAAGTCATGTACTGTACAAATTTTAAACTTCTCTTTCTCATTATATTACACTTACAATAACAACTTCACAACAAAGTTGTCTTTTTTTTTTTTTAGCATTCAGTAAAATTGTGTTATTGAACTTGTCTTTTTAACTTCTAAAACTAAGAGGGAAGAGCCAATATATTAAGACAAGAGTTAAGAAAATAAGAAATTGAGGTAAGATTTAAGAGTCTAAGAGATACTAAAACTCATTATTTATTTATTTATTTCTTATAGTATGAACTTGAAATTGAATGTATTCTAATACTAAGAGGGAAAAATCAAGATATTAAGATAATAGTTAAAAAGAAAGGAAATTGAGGTAGGAGTCTAAGAGATACAAAACTCATTTTACAAAATTTTTTTTCTTATTTTTTGCATAAATTTGGAATTGAATGTGTGTTTTGATTCAAATGTGAAAAATTAATGTTTTGATTCAAATTTAAAATTGAATTAGTGTTTTGATTTGAAATTGAATTAGTATTTTGATTTGGAATTGAATTAGTGCTTTAAACCATATTATGGTATTATGAAAGTATTTAAGCCTTCAAATCAATTTTAATAAGGTTTTTCTTTAATTTTTTTTTGTCTATTTATAATTTACATGTAAAAAATATGTCTAGATATATTTTTTTACTATACTTATTTTTCATTTGATTATATAATTTATTTAAATTCATATGAAAAGTTAAACATATAAATACATAATGACATATTAAATCACAAAATTATTTTGACCCCCTTTAAAAAAAAAATCTTGACTCATTCACTGCTAACATGGATTGCCACCCCTAATATATATATATATATATATATATATATATAAAAGTTTCAAGTTTTATTAATATATAATTTATTTCTTTTAATACTCAAAAAGAAAAAAAAACGCGCACATACACACATATAAAATATTTATATATCAATATTTGCCAACAACTTTTTTTATGTTACTAATATATGTCAACTTTTAACAATAAAATTGATTTGCTGCTAAAAATTTTATTGCCAATAATATTATTTATTGCATTGGTTGTAAAATAAAAAGTTTGAGAATTTAAACTTCGATATTTCTTATTTTTAATATATAATTTTTTTGAAATAATAAAAATTATTAGTTAAATATATATATACAAATAGTGTTTAATCTTATATTTTCTTTAAAAATAAATTATCGAAGTTTAAAATATTTAAATTTATTTGTTCACTATCATATATTAAAATTTTTTATCAATTTGATGAGTTATGATAATTGTATAATTCATAAAATTTAGTTTGAATCCGATCATCTTCTTCTAAAAAAAAAAAACTATTATATTTTTTTTTTTTTAATTTTTTTTTTCATTAGTGAAAAATTAAAAAGGAATATAAGAATTGAATATAAATAATATGAAATATAGAAATAAAAATTATTCATAATTTAAAGAGAAAATAGCTAGGGTCTTATAGGGTCCTATATTATTAGTATATTTATAGAATTGAGTAAACAAGAAACGTGTCATAATTATGGCATTTTATATGGCAATAGACTTACAGGAGCAGTCACCACAAAATAAATAAATGAATAATATATATATAAAAGATTAATTTATTTTGGAATCGTATTATATATAAATATATAGTACCAATTTTTGGTGAGCCATTTATATAATAAATTAATAATAATGTTGTGCCTATCAAAGCTGTCATCGCTTTTGACTTGTGGTTGTGGCTCTTGTTAAAATAATACCCACATTATAAATAAATATATATATATATATATATATATATATATATCTAAATTTTAATTTATTAATTTTGTATTGTATTGTATTGTATTTTATGCAATATTATTACATTATGTTTGGGATTTCAAACTATTTCCACAGATATACTACCCATAAGTCTTCCTAGGTTTTTTTTTTTTTTTTTTTTTTTTTTTTTTTTTTTTTTTAAATTAAAAGACAACTTATTTTTATCTACATAATTTATTTACATGGTGCAAATAACTTATCAAGCATTGTAAATTAAATTTCATACCATAAAAAAAAAAAAAAAAAATTTGTCTATACCAAATGCAATCTCATACGCCCAAATTAATAAGTTATGAAATATTTTACTCCTATATGATTTTTTTGTCTAATTTTTTTCAGTGAAAAGATATTGATACTCTTTTTTACTCCATATATTCTTATCTCATTGAATTGGTGTATATACAGTGTAAAATATTTATTTTCATATCAATCAAATTTTAATTTAATAATATTAAAAGTCGTATTTAAAACTGTGAAAATTTAAATTTAAATCTTAATCCAAATCAAATTTATTAAAAGAAAAATTAAGTTCCATACCTTCATTTATATTAGTTCAAAACATCAAATATAATTAACATCGACACTAATTGAACTTATCAAGGTTATTTTGCAACCTTATCCTACAAAAAAAAAATAATAATAATAATAAAAATAAAGACGTATTTTGAAACCTCAAAACAATGTTAAACTACAATAATATTACACACTATATTGATTCACTTTTAATTATATAATTTTCCATATACGAATGTGGTTATCATTAAAAATTATATAGAATATAAAATTAAAAATGATGATAAACTCATTAAATTATTTACAAATTGAGATTATTGTGAAATTAAGTGTTGGAATAAGTGAACGTTGACATGGTTACTGAAGAAAAAGAAAATGGAAAAATCAACGTGAATGGCGAAGTCCAACTGTACAAAAATATTCCAAAGTCACGTGCCCTTTTTTTAAGTACATCATTCGTAGAATTGGAGCTTATTGGTCATTTGGCAAGAAAAAAAATCTTATTGGTCAAATGTCCGTACACATGACGTCACCTTTCCTTTTCTATTGACGTCGTTTGACGGGTGACAGTTTTTATTATTTAATTAAAATATTAATGTCATATATATATATATATATATAATATTATTTTTATTTGAAAAAATATATATAACTAAAACAATTCTGAATTTTTATATAATATCACTCTCTAATTCTCTAATTTAAATAAATACTTAATTCAAGTTTTAAGACCATTTGAGTTGTTGATCACTTGTTGCAAGTTAATAATTTATTTCAAGGTAGTTGCATGATTAATCAAATTTAGAAAATATATTCAATATTTTGAAATTTACCTAATACTTAAAATTTCCTTAAAGAAAATTGATATTCAATATTTTGTATCATATGAAGTAAAATGTGAGGACAATATAATGTCAGTGACAAATCTATTAGTATATAATAAAAGCTTATAGCAAATGAATAATGTAATTGCAATTAATTTGAAAGATAATTTTGAAATTTCACATTAATTTATGAGGATACGAAGGACTTTCCGCGTGCACTCTTATATTTGTTTTAAAATATAAATAATTTTTTTTCCAAATAAATATTATATTAAACAGAAGAAAAAACATATTCATAATAAGTTTTGAATTTTGGGATGCTGAATTACACTTTAAATATAAATGAATTCCCTTTAAAGGAAATCAAACTCCTACATATATATATTATACAATCTTATGAATCATATATATGTCTCCAAAAGAATACTTTAGGTGAATGGTTAAATTTTGAAATTTAAATCTTATTAGGTAAGACAAAAGAAATTTATATATAAAAAAAAGAAAAAGTTATTTTTATTGTATATCTTTCTAAATTTGATATAAAAAAAAAACTATATATATATATATATATATATATATATATATATATATATATATATACACAAGTATCATAAGTGAAATTGACTTAATTTGGTTATTAGTTTAATAATAAAGGTACAAGTAAAACTATTTAAATCAAGTTAGGCATCATTAATATCAACTTAATGTTTTGGTTAAAAAGTAAAGTTTGTCCATCATATGAGAATAGGGTGTAACAATTTAACTAGAAACTATCTATTAATATTGTGAAATAATATTCAGTTTAAAAAAAAAAATTAAAGCAGCTAGTGTTCATAATATAAAAATTTAGAAATTTGAATATTGATACTCAGTGCCCCTTTAAATATTTTTAATGTGTGAAAAAATTTAGTGAAATAATTACATAAATTGTGTTTCAACCGTTTGGCACTAAAATCTCATGCAAGGGCCTAACGAATAATGATTAATTACAATTTGATGTCATTTGTGTTGTTTACAATTAACTGAGCTATATATATATATATATATATGTGTGCAATGACGGAGTTATGTCCATTATCCCTTTAATCTTCAAAATATAAAAATTTTTAGATGTAAAATTATAAAAATTTAGTAATATATTATATTTGATCCCTTTATTTTAAGTGAAAATTTTCTTTAAATATATAAAAATTGACTTAATTATATATATCACATTAATATAAATTATGGTCTGAACTCCAATAAATTTATTTTATAGTTCCGTCACTGTATATGTGTGTTGACTAGATTTGAAATCATAGAAATAAAGATGTGTGAATTTTATATAACTCATTTTGTCTTTAAAGAGAAGTTGATATATTAGTTTAGTTAGGTCCCCAAAATCAAAGGTTTTCTCTTATAACTATAGAGCGAATGATGATTTTATAAAGGTATATATTAACCTAATGACTAATTTTCAATTTTAAAGGATATAATCATTATGTCTAATGCATATATTGAAGCTTCAATATTAAGCAGCTTAATTAAGCAATCTTTGTTGCAATAATTATATATCAAATCTCCACTAACATTAAATAAATTAATAACCATGAGATTTTAATTTTAGTCATTATATACCCACGTGAATGGCACGTGTGGGCATTAGACTTGGGAACAGCTGAGATCTCCTGCGACAACACTCATAGCACAAGGTGGGTAAGATTGAATATTAATCATCATTGATTTTCATGCAATTTATATTTTATATATAATTATATCTCTTTTGATCTTTCCTATAATTAATAATTAATTAAGATTAATTAATTAATCAACTAATATAGTTTCAGTTAAAACTTAGCTTTCACAAACAACGAACGGAATCATCTTCCCACTTATTTCACAAATTTCTTATTTTAATTAAACATTCTTATCCCTTTCTTCTAATTGTGGTCCATAATTATGTAATTTGTACGGACATTTTATACTAATCAAATCAATTAATTAAATTTATAATTAATTTTCTAATTAAGCTGATTGGGCAACGATCGAGTAACGGTCCATAACCATTCAAAACAAATGTAATTAATAATACAATTAACTAAAAATTACTAGTGGGGACACTAGCTAGGGTTTATGAATTTTTTTTTTAATTTTTTTGTATATATATAAGCTATGTTGAAAAATGTGGGTTTGCTTTAATTGGTCTTACATGTGGGCCAATTGGCTAATTACCATAATTTGATTGAGTAGTCTTATTTTACTTTTGTCTCTCTTCTTTTTTAAAATATAAATAAATAAATAAATAAATTTCCTCCACTTTCTAAGCAGTCAATCATGCTTTGATTTAATTATAATACTTTAGGAGTATAATTATTGTTTTCACCTGTATTAATTTGGATTAAATTATACACAGACACAGTAGTATAGTGTAAGGGTAGTGATTTGAGTGTTTGGCAAAAAAAAAAGAAGGCTAGTGATTTGAGCACCCAATTTTTGGTATATAATAAATTTTCAGCAAGTGGGTAATTAACTAATTATTATTTTAAGAAGGGTTAGCTCAGGATCATTGTATTTCTACTGTATAAAATCTCAAAACAAGATCTGATAGATGTGTATTTCCAAGTTTATTGGATTAATAAAAAATAAAAAAAAATAAAAACTAAAGAAATATGATATTGGATTGGGTAATTATTATTTAGTTAAAGTAATTCACATGCTATATAATTACATATAAATAAAATTAATTTGTTAGGTAGCACATGTGGTAGTGTGTTAAGCATGAAATGATACCCATGATCAGATTACCAAGAGCTAGAATTTGATTTTGAAATGATAAAAAGATAATTATTATTATTATTATTATTTTTTTTGTTAGAATAATTGGCATTGTATTAATTTGTAGGTACATGTTCATTATTAGTTGGAAATGCTTTTTGGTTTTTATACAACAAAGAGTAACAACTGCCTTAATTTGTCTTGCCCTAATGGAAACTTCTAACAATCCATACTAGTTCAATAATAATAATAATAATAATAATAAGCAAATACAGAAAAAAAAAATTAAAAATTTATAAAGTAACTTATTGATTGAATATACATAAGAGATTAAAAATTTAAATTTAATCTTTGAAATTCCTTTTTTTAACGAAATTTTCTATATATATATAATCCAAAGTATATGTGCTAGTAGCATGAATAAAAATTTGAGGTGTTCCATTAAATATGTATACAAGATACAAAATTACTATTGGGAAATGATGAATACTATCATAATCATCATCATCATTATCAAGTAAGGAGAAATTATAAAAAGAGCATGTGAGTGCAAATTTTTTTTCATGTGAAAAGGAAAAACAAAAGTGAAATTATTGCAGCTAAATTTGGTGGTAATATTGGAGATCTAAATCATATGATTACATTGTAATATAATTATTAAGGCATAAATATACATATATATATACTATACAATGATTTCCTTTGATTAGTAGGGTTAATTATAAGGATACAAATATAGATAAATACATATACAAAGTGACTTTTAATTTTATAAAAAAAATAACTGATAAGTTAAAAGTTTTAAGTCATGATATAAACCTAATCGTGGATTATATGTCACTTTATGAAAAAAATTATGAGTCAAATTTAAACTCGAACTATCAACAAGTATAGTTAAGTAGTTATGAACATTATAATTATTGTTTGTATACATGAAAAAAGGAAAAATAGAAAAAAGAAAAGAGTAGGGGACTTTTAATTTCATCATATTAATTATAATTAATATAAAATATTGAGTTGATATATTGATTTCATTGAATAATTTATGGTATTGTGCTAGGTAATGACTTGAAATTTAAGTTTACAAAATATGCATGATTACATTAATTAAAATCCCTCAATCTCTTGGATTAAGAAAAAATGTTTATGTCCTCACATGGGTTTGGAGCACCAAGAACCAGACATTAATTATCCTATACGAGAGCTTAATTAACAACTTATTGTATGATCTTATGATTCTTTTGAAGGACATTTAGCCACCATTATGGTTAATTAATCAGGAATTATCTTGTAATTAACTAAATTAATTTTGAAAATAATTTGCAGAGAGTATCTTTATTTTGAACATAAATATAATAATTATATATAGTGCATAGCAAAGAAACACAACCTCTTAGGAGACAATTACAGGCCCACGTAGAGCCCATTAGGTCTTCTACAGGTACGTAGAAATAGATAAGAGTTGGTTCAATCAAGGCCTATAAAGAAGAAACTTTAAAAAGGATAAAAGATGGATTTCTTTGGATTAGGACACCAATCCCTATCATTTCATGGCAGATGTATGAAAATAAGGTGGCATGGGTTTTCAGCTACTGTATTGTTTGACCCCCAAAATACATTTATACATTTCACCATCAAAAACTATTAGGCTTAATTCAGAAAATTTTATTTGATTGTTTTTAAAAAAATTAATTCTGTTTGATTAATAATATTTAAAAATATATTAACCTCGTAATAATATAAGGTTAAGAATTTAAAGCTTGTTATTTTTTTAATATACAGTTATTTGAAATAATTGAAAATTTAAATTTTGGATTACGTTTATTTTTCATGATTTTATATTTAAAAATATAAATATAAATATTAAATCATTTCATAATTATATTTCTTACTTACGATTTTCCAAAAACAAATTGCTTTAATTAATTTGAAAGCAACATTTCTTATTCTTATATATAATAAACCAAAAATTACTTTACTAGTGCTTGAATTATTTAAAATTTGCTATATTAGTATCTGGATAATATTTTTGGTATGAAGAGTTTCTCAATTTTTAAAAATAATTTTATACAAATGCTTTCTCTATTTTTCGGTCACCAGAGTACTGATTTGTAATTATAAAATATCTAAAGTTGAGGAAATGACAATTTTTTTTTTTTATTTTTTATTCTTGAATACTAAAACAAGATTTTAAATAAAGTTGAAGAGTTGAAATGAAGAAAGATGAGAATTGCAAATCAGTACTTTGATGACTAAAAAACTGAGATTATTTTTTTTTTAAATCATATGAAATTATTTTTAAAAATTGAGAAACTCATCATATCAAAAAATTATCCATACATTAAAATAACAAATTTTATAAAATTTAGACAACAGTGATGTAATTTTTACTATAATAAACTATTAACAAAATTTAGTTTCTTAGTGTACAGTTTCTTCTTTGAATTTGGCTACAATAAACCAAGTAGTATATTATATATGTTTTTATAAATTTATCAATTTTAACCCTTTTTTTTTATTTATTGATAATTTTTTTGGGAAAATTATTTAGTGATAATTAATATGGTATGTAAAAGGGAATTTTTATATACCATATTAAATTTACTTTTTTTTTTTTTTTTTCATTTCAAAAAATAAATAAATTTACTTTTTTTTATTTGATTAAAGGAAGAGCTAGAAGCCTCAAATGTGTCCAAGTTTCTAAGGCCCACTTGTAGTCAGACTTTAGATACAAAGTCAGTGAATTGTGTGGGCTGACATTCCGCCTAATCCTAGCCCACCACATAACCGTTATATTCCACGTGTCACAATTTTACTGATCCACGTATATACTTTCAAAACCACAACTTTAACGGTTTTCATTTCCCTCCATTTTCCCACCTCTCCATCGCCAACTCCTCCACTCTCATCATCTTAACTGCGCACCCTGGCTCACGTTATCATCCACTTCCGTGCACCCTCTGCCCAACTTAGCAAACGCGAGCAGTCTCTCGTTTTCTTTGCTCTCTTCTCTTCAATGGCATCTCTATCGTCCCCAACAAGCCAAACCACCTCGGTCCAACCGGGTCGAATCCGGGTTCTTAAAGAAGGATCAACGAAGCAAATGGGTCCTGTTGTGTACTGGATGTTTAGAGATCAACGGGTGGGAGATAACTGGGCCTTAATCCATGCCATTGATCAGGCTAATAAGGCCAGCGTCCCTGTGGCAGTTGCTTTTAATTTGTTCGATCAGTTTTTGGGAGCCAAAGCGAGGCAATTAGGGTTTATGTTAAAGGGTTTGCGTCAGCTTCAAGGGAAAATCGAAGAGACCCTTCAAATTCCATTTTTCTTATTCCAAGTTAGTTAATTTATCATTTTAAATAAAACCCTGGTGGCCTGGTTGTTTAATTTTATACTAACTTCTGTTTGGGTGCTAAGAAAATATAGGGAATTTCTGGAAAAACAAATTTATATTTTGAATAGGGACATGCTTTATGCAATTTAAACTTGAACTGGGGTTCATTTTGAATTTGTTTCGGGCTTTTGTAAATTATAAGGTTGATGTGATTAGCATTTCTCTTATCAATGCTAATCTTTTTTACAGTATTTTATTTAAATTCTGTTGATTTTTTTTGTCGGTTTAATTCTTAAACAAGATCAACAGCATCTGCTTAACACTAATTGAGTATTATTTTTAGGAAATTGATTTTTTCCCCCCCATTTTTGTGGGTTTTAAATGCAGGGAGATGCTGAAGAGACTATTCCAAGATTTTTAAGGGAATGTGGGGCTTCACTTTTAGTTACTGATTTCTCACCTCTAAGAGAAGTCCGTAAATGTAAAGATGAAATTTGCATGAGTGTGAGTGATTCAGTGACCATACATGAAGTTGATGCTCATAATGTAGTGCCTATTTGGGTAGCATCAGAAAAGTTGGAGTATAGTGCTAAGACTCTAAGGGGTAAGATAAATAAAAGGCTACCTGATTACCTCATTGATTTTCCTGTTTTACAACCACCTAGTAGAAAGTGGGTTGCTACTGCAAATCAGCTAATTGATTGGGATAGTCTCATTGATGAAGTTACAAGGTCAGATATCAATCTATATGATTAGATCTGTGTTCAGCATCAAGAGAATTGTAATATTGATTTTATAATTTTGCATTATAGGAAAGGGGCAGAAGTTCCTGAAATTGAATGGTGCATGCCAGGAGAAGAAGCAGCAATGGAAGTATTAATGGGAAGTAAAAATGGATTCTTGACCAGAAGGTTGAACAATTATTCTGCAGATAGGAATAACCCATTAAAGCCTAAATGGCTCTCTGGTCTCTCTCCATATCTTCATTTTGGACAAATATCTGCACAGAGGTGTGCTCTAGAGGCTCGTAAAGTACGGAAGCTTTGTCCTCAGGTTTGTGGAATCAATTTTTGAATTCATGGTTTAGCCTTTTAATGAATGAGTGAAACATGGTTGTTCATAATTGGCTTGCCTTTTCAATTTGCCATGTTATATATGGGTTCCAACACTTGGTTTTGCCACATTTCTTTATATTCTTTCTCTTGCCTTTTTTTGATGAATTTATTGTATCTAATGTGTGGCTGAATGTTTCTGCATCTACTTGCTATTCTGAAGTCAGTTGACGTGTTTCTGGAGGAGTTGATTGTGCGAAGAGAACTTGCGGATAACTTTTGCTTCTACCAGCCTCATTATGATTCATTACAGGGGGCATGGGAATGGGCACGTAATACCTTGCTGAACCATAAATCTGACAAGCGAGAACATATTTACTCGTGAGTGTATAAGGAAATATATGGGAAACTCTTTGTAATTCATAGGCTAGTAGCTTTCATACATATAGACAAAAGCATTAACAAGAATTGCATCAAGATCTTTAACAATAAATTATTTATAAATTGATACCTGTACAATTATACTATTAGTGTAATTGCTTTGATTTTGTTGTTTATACTTTATTGCATGAATTTTTCTTTGTTTTTCGGGGTGAGGTTTTTAAGATTTCAATGGCCAATGTTTTTGTAGGATGGACCAATTAGAGAGGGCACAAACAGCTGATCCGGTAAGCTTAGTTTTTGAGACCATTTTATAATGCCATTGTGCCGGAAAATTTTACCAAATTACTATATGATTATTTTCAGTTTTCTCCCATCTTTTAAGATTCTAATGATCATATCACAAATTCCAGCTTTGGAATGCTTCTCAGCTGGAGATGGTTTACCATGGGAAGATGCATGGTTTTATGCGGCAAGTGCTCCTTGGTTAATTTACTTTGCTTCTCTGTATGTTGTGATTTCTTAGATTGTTATTTCCTTATCTATTTTTCCTATTCCAAAAGCAAGTTATTGAAAGCTGGGATGAAGCTGGAAATCTTCTCGAGATCAAAGACATAATGCTTCAAAATAATTTCTACTAGTGCAAAGAAATGAATCAACTAATGAGAGTTACCATGGTAGAAAATCGTGTGAGCGTAATGACATTGGGATGTAAAGACAATTAACCATATATAATTACATCAACAATATCAGATCTTGTGTCTAAGCATCTGCAAAGTAGAAATGCCTTCAGCATCTTTAGTAATGGATATTAACCTTTACATGTGTAACATGCATCTTACGAGTTGCATTGAAGATTTTAATCCTCCTGCATATTCTTTCAGTGTGGAAAATTATATAAATTTATTTCCAAATGTCGTGATAAGAATTAAAAACTTTGTGCAGTATGTATTGGGCAAAAAAGATTCTCGAGTGGACAAAAGGACCTGAAGAAGCTCTAGCAATATCAATCTATCTAAATGACAAGGTAATTGTACCACAATTCTGTTCTGCTTCCATTAAATTAAGGTTGTTAACAGAGCTCCACCAGTTTATTTAACCTAGACCTCTACATGCAGTATGAAATAGATGGGAGGGATCCAAATGGATATGTTGGATGCATGTGGTCTATATGTGGTGTGCATGACCAGGTTTGGGTTCACCTCTCTCTAACTTTCTCTCTCTCTCTCTCTCTTTTTGTTTTTGTTTGTGGGATTAAGGATAATTTTAATTGACTAAGCTTCCTCCAAGTTTATATGCAATGGAGTCCTTGTGTTCTCAAAGACCACCTGCAAAGTTAGTGAAGTTACAAATTGTACTTGCTATAGGGTGAAATAAAAGCTTGCCACTTTCCATAAATGAATGAGCTGTAAACAATTAATTATGGAGAAATTCATAGCTTCTGGAAAAAGATAAAATACAAGAAAATAAGATGAATCCTTTTTGTTGGTTATGAACAAGGGCGGATCTACTAAGAAGTTGCCCTCACTGACTTTTAACATTCATTCTATAAAATATGCATATTCACAAATGTGCTTTGACTAAATTTTGCTCCTTTATCTTCAGTAAATTACAACTTACAAGCATTTTATCTTCCATATAATTTTAAAGTTATACTTGTAATTTTAGACAATTTTTTAGATTAGAAATGAAGTCAAATAAAAACTAAAAGAGCTCAATTGCCTCCACGGACATTTTTTTTTGAATCCGCCTCTAGTTATGAATTCTCTCTTGCTTAATCACTATTCATCATTTAAGTCCTTTTGGTTGCCATTTTCAGGGTTGGAAAGAACGACCAGTTTTTGGGAAGATTCGTTATATGAACTATGCAGGCTGCAAAAGGAAATTTGACGTTGATGGCTACATTGCCTATGTCAAGAGGTTCGTGAGTGAAATTAAAAAGAGAAAAGCAGAAACTCAGCTAGGGGGAAAATCAAAGGAGCTCCGAAATTAAGCATTTCAGTTACTTGATGTAATCTATAAATACAAAATGGAGGCTCTAAGTTCAAATGGGACAGTGTATCCCTAACAAAAAGATGATAATTATCCATTGAAGCATGATTTTGGAAGAGGTATGCTTCGGACTTTAGCATCAAAGCATTGTTTTGAGATGCCAATGCCATTGGCTCTACTGGGTATCCACCAACCTTATTGAGAATGGATTAAACCTCAATTGTTTAAACAAATTATTATTTTTGTCTATGCAAGAAAGTTAGAATCGGGTAAATTATTTTATGATGTGGTTGCATGAATAACTTAGCAATATTAGTGACAATTGGTTATAGGATAAATTATTATTTAGTCTTTCGGTTTGGATCAAATTCATACTAAGATTCTTTTATTTTGAAAAATTAACTAATTAATTCTTTAGTTTTGAGACTGTAAACTAAATTATACTTTCATTCATTTTTACTGTTAAATACATATAAAAAAAATTAAAATACTATTTATTTTCTTTTAAAGTTTCTTCTCACTGTTATGAAATAAATCAAAATTAATTTTTGGAATGAAATTTCAATCAAAATTAAATCAATTTAATTTAAATTGAATTAATTAATTTTTTTGTCAAATTTTTTTTTTTGCCAGAGAATTTTTTGTCTAATTAATTGTTCAAAATTAAATCAATTTAATTTGAATTGTTCATTTTTTTAACTAAGCAATCATCTTCGTATGCTGAGCTTGAGCCAAATTCACTGACGTCACTGTGACCACCCAAATCAGATCTAGGCCCAAAGCCACCACCCCTTCACCACCAATACAACCACCTGAACTAAAACACCACCATGACCAAAGCCACCACCATTACCCCCACTTGCTCCAAACCAAAAACCCATCTCCCATAAACTCTCCTCATAGCAATGGAAGCAATAATGGAGTCCAAATCCAAAAGAACCCAGAAATTTCATACAAGAATCAATCCCATTGAAATCAATCCCTTCGTTACCGCTATGCAATGTGAATCACTACAATGACTTGTCAAATTTGCAATAAAATTGCCGTGTATACTTTTTTCTTGCAGAAAGAACTAAAAAAATCTAGGCCAATAACTTTCGGATATTATTCAAAATTTCAAAATCTATCTATTAACCAAGTCAAAGTCTTCGAGAAAGGTAGTTTTTAAAAAAAATCTCTATTAATGGTAATTTGCTAACGCATAAGCTAAATATAACAAATATGTTTTTAAATTTAACGTAATTTACGATTTAATTCTTAAGATTTATTTTAATTAATGATTTAATCCTACAATTTGAAAAATAAATTTGTTAATCCCTAAATTTTTATTCCGTCAAAATAATTAGTCAATTTATCCAAATTTTCTCAAAATTCCTTTAAAAAAATTAAAAAATAAAAAAATAATAATTATTAATACTTAAAATACTCCTATTATCACCATCAATACCTATTAAAATACTCCTACCATCACCATCACCATCACCATCATCTCCCTTATTAATCCACAAATATTAACTGAAAAGATACTAATATTTGCAACCAAATAGTGGAAAGCAATTAAATCACGAAATTCTAAATATAATATAAAAAAATTAAATTTCAAAATTCATTTTCAAATTGTATTAAAATGGTTGTGATTGGATAAATGGTAGTGTTTATATATGCAAACCTCTCAAGTCATTTCAGTCCACCGCCATAACCATACCAAATTGGACAACGCTGAATAAAAAGAATTTCCCAGAACCTAAAGCCCATCGAAGCACTTGATTCAGACGATTTGAAAGGTTAATGGAAGTAGACCCTTTAAAGGTCTAAGTGCCTGTATGTGGCGATGATGGTTTCGATGATGATGGTGGTTTCAGTTTGATGATGGTTTGTTGACTATGTTAGTGTTGTTGGGATTTATTCAGCCTTTGCATCGAGTTTAGCATTTTTTTTTTTTTTTAATGTTTGTTTGTTAGGTGAGAAAAGAAAGGAAAAGAAAGATCTGGGTTTGTTGTCCAAGAAAACCCAGATCTGTTAAATTGTAAATTTAATTTGTTTAATATGTAACTTTAGTTTTGATTAATTTGTTTAATATGATTTGTTGATTGATTTTGGATTTAATTTATAGAGTGGGTGTGTGGTGATGAATAATTAAAGAAAGATGATTTTAATAGAAAATTTAATTGCAAATAAGAAACATTATAAACTTTTCATAAAATTTTAATTAAAAAAGTAACACAAAAATTATTTAATATAATGGAATGAAACTTTAAATATTAAAGAGCTTATTTTTTAAATTGTAAGAATCAAATCATTAATTAAGGCAAATCTCATACATTAAATCATAAATTACTCTTCAATTTATTCAAAGAAAAAATTTAATATCATTTAAAAAAAAAAAAAATTAATATCTATATGCGCGTAAACTGATGGAAAATAAAAAGAAGAATCTTTAGAAATATGCATAGCTAGCAAAGAAAATGCACAAAGTAAAAGAAAAAAAAAGTTGTTTATAGAAATTATGCTTCAATCAAATAGTGAGAGAGAAATTGAAAAGCAAGAACTGAATGGGAAAAGAGAAAAAATCCAAAGAGAAAAAGCTGAATGGAAAGAGAGAAAAGGTTGGTAAAGGTCCTAGAGGAGGGAATGAAATTTTTATTTTTATTTATTTTTTAATTTTTTAACGGAAAAACACAAAAATTTTAACGGAAAAATAAAAAAATAAGGTGAAACGGAATACAAATACAATGATGCGTTAATTTTTATAAGTAAAAAAACCTTAGTATTAATTTAGTCAAAACCAAGAGATTAAATAATAATTTACTCTTGGTTATATTGAGCAACTAGCAGGTTTGGTTGACAGAATTTTCCAAAAAAATAACTCGAGATTGATCGATTCTGGTGTTTGGTTTAATAGAAATATTGCATTACATTCTCATAAAAGTTAAGATAATGGATATGTAAATTCACCTTTATTTTTCCATGTACATGACTTAGTATCACCTTTTTTTTAGGTTATATATTTTCAAATATTAATATGTTATATATGTGTCGAATATTTATTAAATATTTTTGAACAAGATTTAATGTTCACGTTAAATTGGTTATTACAAAAATTATATTTCATTAACATTAAATTTTTATACTGGTTCTAGATTAAGTATATTTTTGCCCCTTATAATTGATGATTGATGTCTCAATAAGGGTAGAAATTAATAAAATTAATAAACTTCAAGTGCAAATTAATATAACTTCACACAAAAAATGAATTTCACATTTAATCCAAAAGAATTATTTATAAATTGAGATTATTGGATTAGTCAATTATAAATGTAGTTAAATCTTTGAGCTTTAGTAGTTGTCAGGTTTCTGATTCAATTCTTGCTTATATTGGATATTTGTAATATTTGTTGCTTGAAATTAAACTGATATATATAGGCATTGTTTGTACAAAATAATTGGAAATTATCGATTTGTTGAACTTAAAGAGTTGAGACAAATGAGATTTGCAGCCAAATCAGAGACAGATTATAAAGGCCTACCAACCACTTCACTTCACTCTATTATTTAAACAAAATTAAACAACTTTTGTCCAAAAACAGAACTTACAAATCTGGCTTTCCCATACTTGAGGAATGTGCATCATCATAGCACATCTCAATCATCACCCCCTTTATTTTCCCTACTTCCAAATTTTCATACCAAAGATTCATCTTTTACATCTCTTTAAAAAGAAAAAAAAAAAAAAAATCATCTTGTCAAAGTATATTTTTCATGAAATGGACTTTAGATTTTTCATGGAATACATATAAATACAAATCTTTATATATAATTAAATGTACATATTTGCTATTCAATAAAGTCTGAATATAATAAACAATTTTAAATATCATTAAGTTGTGTTGAAATTTTTATAATTAGATTAGAATATATAAATTTACTTAAAAACAAATAATAATGATTTTTAATTAATATTTTCAATATAAATTTTTTTTCAATGATAACTCAAATAATAATGTTAAACATACTCTAAATGTATAATCACCACAACCAAGTTCTTGCTAAAATAAGCTAGAATAAAGCTTGTATGATTTATGATGAATATTGAGCTGGACATTTCAGCCAGACTATAGAATTATGAATTTATGAGTTGGCATAGTGCCCACTCAGACTATGGCTTCCACAACTCAGGATAAAACTCAACTAGAAAATCCAAAATATTGTCACAAGACAAGCATCTTATCCACATGGGACTTTTTTCTTTTCTTTTCTTTTCTTTTATTTTGAGAATTCCATCCACGTAGTTAGGAAATTAGGACCCATGGGATCTCAATCTAGTTTAATAGAATTCAATTCCCAAGATGAAGCATTGAGAGTAAAGATGATAGTAAAAATTGACCATAGAATAAAACAAATAAAATCAGAAAATGCCAATTTCTTACTTTGACCCAAAAATCCCCAATTCAATACCCAAAGAGACATATACCTAATCACATAATTGACAATTCCATGTAACAATAACAGCAAAAGTGTTTTCAGTTCAAAAAAAAAAAAAAAAAAACAGCAAAAGTGTTACAAGCTAAACTAAAAAGATCCTAAACAAGAAAGGGTCAAAGCACTTTTGATCAATTTTTATCACTAACATTATTATTATTATTATTATAGTACCTGCATAGGACCTTGCACTTGACCACACTGCCATAGACATAGAACCCAGGTGCAACCATGATTCGAACCATGGTTGGGACCAATTTCTTAGCTCTGTCTCCACCCATATCTTCCATGTAAACAGAGTCAAACCTCACCCACTTATCTACCCTGAAGATTGGCAAACCAGGGTGCACAGAATTAGCCAAAAGATGCACCACCCACACACTTTTAGAAGCACCAAAAAATGCCTGCAATAATGGCTCTGGCCAAGCTCTATTCCACCCCAACATACCAACAATTTCATTCATTTTCCTGTCACAGAACTTGCTAAATTCTTCACTAAAATGCCTTGTTCCCTTACTCAAAACCTCTTCCCATGTCAACTCTTTTAAAACATTAAAAGAAGCATAATTTGCATCACATCTATCAATTGGGTTCAGTATTTGATTTATTGAATTTTTCTGAAACCCAACGGATTCAAAATCTTCAAAGAAAGCTTTATTCAACAAAGCTTCAAGATAAAACAGAACACTTTTGGGATTCTTGGAAAATGAAATCTTTATATCATAAGGTTGAAGAAGAAGAGAAATTCTTTCAAAAACTTTAACACCCATATGCCTTAATTGCATAGTAAGTGATCTGCTCAAAAGCCTAACAGAGGATCTTGCTTCAGAAACTGCAATCAAGAACTGCTCAATCACTTTATCACTAACACCAGTAATATTTAAACCTGTCCCTGTTCGGTATGGTGAATTGCTACTACATTCATCGAGTCCTGACTTCAAATTATGGCAATAAACTTCAAGTTTGTTAAGCTTTTTTTCAAGTTCTGACATTGAATATTTCAATCTTGAAGCTTCAAGAATTGCTTCATCTCTTTTTCTTGTTGCTTGAATCAACTTATGGGAAAGCTCTGCTACAGCAATTTTCCATTGCTCTTCCCTACCTGATGATATATCTATGGATTTTGGACTCTTTCTGGTTAATGAAGAGAAGATAGACTTGAAAAGTCCATTAGGACTAGCAATAAAAGATGATGAGTGCTTATTTAAGCCATTATTATCCAAAGGAACTACAGAGATCTTCTCTCTTGAGTGTGGACGACACTTGTTGCAAGAAACAGAGTCATCTTTATCTTCTTCACAGTTTTCATGTCGTTTCTTGGAATTGGGGGGCTTGCCATTTTTGTCATGGAGAGGTGTTGGCTGGTGCTTTGGCAATGGTGTTGCAATACTAAATTCATCTTCTTGTTCTTCCCTTTCACATTCTTGAATCTGCCAAAACGAAAAACAGAACAGAGTTAACTTAGCAAGAAAAAAGAAAAAAAAAAGAAAGAAATTTTCTTTCACTTTCTGAGGATACAAACAGGTGGGTATGTAGTTTATGTACTTACAGGAGTGAAGTGGGGAGACTGGTGAGGAGGGGGCAGAGGATGAGAAGGGGAAGAAGGAGACATAGAAGAGGAAGGAGAAGAAGAAGACGAAGGAGCCATGTTTGTTTAATTTGTTATGTTATGTATCTCAT
>CATKHJ011275027.1:0-10019 GCA_949750685.1 Vernicia montana | reverse complement strand
TATGTACCTTTATGCAAAAGAATTTAAAATGATTTGTCACTACAAACAATTGAATTTTTTTTAAAAAATAAATATTAAATTTAATAGTATTAATTTCACATCATTTAAATATGTAATGTTGAAAATAATAGTTAACAATAATTGTATATTTACAATAATATATTGATAATAATATCAAAATATTCACAACATATTAATAGTGCTACCAAATATTTATATATTTATAATTGTGCTATTGTAAATTTTTAGTCATAGATTTTAATATATTGGATGATATTGTTGTTAATTTTTGTTAGTATTAAATTTGTCTTTTAGTAGCATGTAGACTATAATGTTAAAATATGTTATTTATTTTAACGTTAATTACTTATGAAGATTTTCAAATTATTAATACTATGGCATGTCATGTTGCCAATAGTATATATGAATCTTATGTAAACCATTAGCTAGGTTGCTCCTTTAAATATATATATATATATATATATATATATATATATATAGTTTATTTGCAACTTCTTCATCCAACAAAAGGAAGGTGCACACACCCTTGATGTTTCAGAAACCACATTGGAGTTAGTGGAGATGGCACTAAATGGAGCTCTAGACCATTATTAACGTATATTACATCAAACCCCATATGACCCTTAATGTCCATTACATATATTCCACAATTGGATAGAACCATGCAATTACACAAGAATAAAATGCCTAGCTGTACCTCACATCATGACCTAAAACTCCACTAGTAATTGCCTTGTAAAATTAGAGGAAACCATATAATCTCTAGAGAGTTCTCTCATAATTAAATAGCTAGGTGACTTGCAGCTTCCAAAAACCAACCTCTCTGTTTGTGTTGGAAAAATGGGTGTAATTATTTATCTTGATTCTGTATTAGTCCCTTCGAGTCTCTTCCTCATGGGCGGTTACCACGCTTATCTATGGCATTGTTTCAAGAACAAACCCTCTCAAACCACCATTGGAATTCACGCATTAAGGAGGAAAGGTTGGTTCCTAGACATAAAAGAGGTATACCCAATTATCAAGAACCTCTCTCAATTATTACTAATTTAATATGGTTTATCAAATCAATCAACTAGATGACGATTGTTTTTTTTTTTTTTAAATGCAGGGTGGTGGTGATTCAAAGAGTATGTTAGCTGTTCAAAGCTTGAGAAATACCCAAATGTCAACCATATTTACAGCTTCAATAGCCATTCTTGCCAATTTATCAATGGCAGCTTTGACCAACAACACGTACAAGGCAAGTCATCTTTTGAGCAGTGGAATTTTTGGGTCACAATCAGGGAGGATCTCTTTTCTAAAATTCGGGTCAGCATCTCTGTTTCTGTTAATTAGCTTCCTATTCAGCTCTATAGGGCTTGGATTTTTGGTGGATGCTAATTTCTTGATAAACATTACTTCTTGCGAGTTCTTATCATCGTCACCTACACATGCACAGACCGTATTCGAACGAGGGTTCTTGCTTGCTTTCATAGGGAACAGAGTCCTCTGTATAACCCTTCCTTTGATGACATGGCTGTTTGGTCCTGTGCCTCTAGCTTTGTCCTCTATGGCACTTGTATGGGGATTGTATGAGCTTGATTTTTATGGCAGCAATGTGCCCTCCGTTGCATGAATATATAATATATATACATAATTTAACTTTGATTGCAGGATAGAAAGAATGAAAATTGTATGAATCATACATGAAGTAGAGAAGCTCCATTTTAGTAACAAATTAAAAAACTGTACCTGCTTGCCTAATACAGTAATAAAAGAAATTAATATTAATGCGCCTTTAGTTTAGTGGTGCTGTACTCGTCTACATATTGAAAGCACTAGAGCCAAATTTATAAATTAAAAAAAAAAAAAAAAACACATTAAGAGTTATGACCTAATATTGCTGGCAATAGCATAAAATCGGCAAGAAGTGGAAGTGGCTATCAATTATCTGCCAGTTGATAAAAATGGATGGGGAAAGGGCATCAAAGCTGATCAACCAATAATAATATTCACAACTTTCCATCACATGTCTAATGAAGAAGAATAATAATATCTTCTGGGAAAGTTTTGACAGGTCCAATGAATAATAATAGCTTATGCCTATCATTAGATTATATTCAATGTTTGGATAAATTATGAATTTAAAATCTAAATAGTATTGCTAGCTTTAGGAGGAAGAGGGGAAACATCAAATTTTGAATCTCCAAATTAGATATTCTCAACGCCCAAACAGATATAACCTAGTAATAAAATGTATATTCACATGAAAAATAGATTCAAATTTGATTCTCCTCTTCTCTAATACTAAAAAAAAAATTATAAATATTCTTAACTCTTCCTTATAAACTATGTTTTAAATTATTAAAAGATTCTAATTTGGTTTACATTTCACTCTTGATTGATATAGCAAATTTATGCCACCTTGTGTAGGGTTTGAGAAAGACTAGGAATAGAAATTTGTACTATAAAATATCATATTTTGATCAAATGAATACAAAATATTTATTTCATTTTTATAAATAAATTTCATCAATCAAAAGTCTTTTATGGGTCCTTAGAACCCATGGGCCTTGTAGTTTGGGCAATACGAGCAAAAAGAAAAAAAAATACCCGACCAAGGCCCTCATATTAGACACTTAAGCCCATTTTGACTGGAGCCATTTCACATTAGGCTTGCTCGAAAACTACTCTATTATTATTATTTTTTTTTTTTACTCTATTGATTTAATTGCTATTCTTTTAAAATTCTTTTTAATTTTAATACTCTCAAAATATGGTTTGATGTAAAACAAAATGAAAATAGGATTTGATAATTCTCTTACTGTCTCAATAATTTTTTAGTATTCAAAATGGTTGATTTAATTGATTGTACATAAATACAAGTAAAATAATAAATTTATCTCATAAATTACTTATCAAATCGAAATTTGTCAAAATTAATCCAAAACGTTAAAATTTTGAATTGATTAGATTTAGACCAAGAATCGAGATATTCAATTCTATCTTGAAATATAGATTTATATGCAAGTATTTTTCCTCAAACTTAATTGGTGAAATTCCAACTTAAACTCCGCTGGATCCGACCAAAAATAGGGCTAGTCCCACCTAGTTGGATAATTTCCCTAATCTACAAAAAAATATATATATATATCTAAAGAGGTGTTGGAGTGATGGGTTATTTTACGTGTAGTTAAGTCTAATCCTTGAATTGAGAATATTTTATCTCCACCACAAGCAGATATGAAAGTTAAAATTTTATTTAGATGATAATTTACATCAGGGTAATATATATAATTAAATTAATTTTTATATATTTAAAAAAATTCATCTAAAATAAAAAAAAAAATCAAATATAATATATAATCAAAATTTTATAATTTTTCACTTAAAATTTTTTAGATTTGGTCTCCTGACCCCTTAGCTCCGTGATTTGCCCACAAGGCACTGCATACGTCTTTGAAGGAGCATGATCGATTAAAAATGTGTGGGTCATAATGTCATGTGCGCAGTACAAAACTTTTGTGATGTGTAAAGAAAAGGATCAGCAGCCTCAAAAAAAAATAATAAATAAATAAATAAATAAAAGATCTAAACAGAGATAACAAAAGAAAGTAGATAAAAGTGGGTTTGCTAGACGTCCAATACAGTGCCAAAAAAAAAAAAAAAAAAAAAAAAGCAAGATTAGAGCATTGGTCCTTGTTGTGGGGTTTGTTGCATTTCTTGATTAAATTGCCTTTATAATAATTGTTTATATTAATTTCTCTTTTAAAAATTTAAAAGTTGATTTGTGAGTATATAAAAAATGTTAGTGAAAATTAATTGTATTTTTCTATTATTACGTTGTAACATTATAATATTATTAAAATATATACTTTTTGACCTTCAAAAAGATTTTGAAGAAAATAATTGAAGGAATTTTAATTCAATTATTAAGAATTCTAGATTTTTCCCATAACATTTGAACCTCTCTACTTGACTATATTAGAAATTATACAAATATTGTAAATCATGTAACCTGTCAAATGGTGACCAGAAATTTCTTAAAGGTTTTTTTTTTTTTTTTTTTAATACACTCACGCATGTATTAGCTTTATGCCTTCATGGAAAATATCTTTTTTAAAGTAATTAGCAAAATTAATTTAAAATTTTATTTTTAGTCAAAATAAAAATTAAAAATAGTTTTAAAGTTTTTAACAAACTCATTGAAGTTAGAAGAATGTAGCCATGTAGGAAATTATAAGAAGCCTATGTATATATCTACTAGTTTACCAACCATCATCATAAGGCCACCCACGGTTTTTGCCACAACTATAACATATAACTATTTTTTTTTTTTTTGTCTGTAATTTTCTTCATATTCAATTCTAAAATACAAAATAATATTAATTTTTTGCACAAAATTTTTCACACTTTGAATTATAAAATAAAATAAATTAATATTTTAATACATTTCAAACCAATTTCAATATTACAATCAAATGAAAACAGATGGACAAAAAATAATTTTCAGTAAAAAAATGGATAATGATATGTAACAAAAAAAAAAATTCATTGGACAATATTTTTCCTTATAAAGATCAAATACTGAAAATATTCTATAGAAAAGAAGTGTGAGTGGTGCTTAAACATAGATAAACATAGACAAAATAAAGATCAATTTTATTTTTTTTTATTAAAAAAGTGAAAATGATTGTACAAGAAAAAAATACACAAGTGTTGATTAATATTTAAGACCAGTAAGGAGTGGTTGGAAAAGGCATCTCTATCATTTTTTTGTCTTTAACATTACTCATTATTATTTTTATTATTATTGTTATTAGTACGAGAATAATCGAATTGCTCAAGTCGTTTGTACACTTATTATTAGGAATTTTATTTATTTTAAGGTTATGTTATTAAATTTAATGTAAAGTGTGAAAAATGAATGATTCCCTTTCATTACGTTCAGACTCACAAACCTCCAAAAATTTTCAAAAGCAACCCTTTAAAGATGGAAAATGACAATGTGATAGTGAGAAGTTTTATTTGTTGATTTCCTTATGTCATTTCTCTTTCAAACTACTTTATCTCTTCCATCATCTGCCCTTTACATTCTCTCTCTTTCTCATTTTAATTAATATATCCCTAATTACATTGCCATCTATTTCCATTCTTCCACTATTCCATGTTCAAATGAATGAATATCCACCTTAGTTTTTTTTTTTTTAGGATATGAAAATGACATAAGAGTAATTTATTTATTGGGTAACTACTAATTTGTGTAATAGTTGAATTTATAAAAGAAAACAAAGTTTTATTATATATATAATTCAACCAATGACATAATAGCGAGATAAATAATAATTGAAGGATTCAACTTTACTTATTTTTTTACCTCTAATTAATTTCTAATGCTATTTTTTTGCTTTCTTTACATAAGAAAAATTTGTTAAGGCGGTTCATTCTCAAGCTCGTTTCTACGATTACGTTGAGATTCCTTCTTTTATTGAAGGGTTGTTGTGTTGAACTTAATTTCTTCTTAATAATATTTTCTTCGTTTAAAAAAAAAATTTGCTTATTAACATGGTTTTATATAAATTTTTACTGTGTATAAAATCTCAATAAATTTTATATGGTTAGATCTATTTATAATATATCTATATATTTAATAATTTCATCAATGTGTAATTAATGAAAAAAAAAATCAAATAGAAATATTTACAGTTATGTTTAGGTTAAAACTTAAGAAATTTTCAACAATTCATGAATTTCATATTAATTTCTCAGTTGACACGATAAAAACATATTAAAATCCATAACTGCTTAAAATTTGATTTCTCATTTTAAGAATTTTTAAAATCTAACATAAAATGTGAGTGTTTGTGAAATCTTTGTCTTAATGAATAATTAAACTATAATCCTTCTCTATTATAGGGAATATACCCAATAATTAAATCTCCAAAAGACTTCTTAATCCATCATCATTCTCTAAAATTTTTTAAGAGCCACAATCTTTTTCCTTAAACTTAAGGAGGGAGAAAATAACTTTTAAGAGTATTTTATTATCTATCTCTTTCTTTTTTCCTTCATTTTCTTTAATTTACAAAGTCATACTAGTAGTTTTATTAATAAAAAATTAAATAGAGAGTGAAATAAAGAGTATTTTTGAAACATATACGGATTTCGAGATAAGTTAAAATAAAGAGTTGAATTGTTTATAATTTAATAGGAACTCATATAGAAAGTATTATTGGGAATGCTCTAAGAGACTTTGTGAAACACTTTAATTTATTACAAAAATATCCTTCAATTTCATAAATTTATTTTCCATACCAAATAAATAAAATTGTATAAATTAATAAGATAAAAAAATTAATATTTTTAATTCCATAAATTTTTAACAATTCCATATATATTCTAAAATATATATTCAATCCAAAAATAGTCTAGAAGAAACCAATGGTCAGAGAGTGGAATTCAGACCAAGAAATAGAGGGTTTCGTATTGTCGGATGTCGCATTCGTAGGTAGATTGATCACGAATATAATTTAATTTAATTTTCTGCAAATTGGATGTCATCATCGGGCATAGACTTTGATATATTATTTATATTGTAATTATTAATTATTAACTTATAATGGAAACTTACTTTTTAAAATTTAAAAAAAAGAAAAAAGAAAAAAAAAACCTTATAATTGAAATTACTCTTTAAACTTATAATCTTACTTCATTTGATAGGCTGCTCTTTTTTTTTCTTTTTTTTCTTTTTTTAAATTTAATTTGAATGAAAATTTAAATTTGAAATTTTGTAATTTTATAAACGATTTTAGTATCATTGCATAAAAAAAACTTATTAATTTTGTATATTTAATTAATCTTATAAGTGGTGGTCGATTTTCATGTTCTAGATACACGTGTGGACACAAATTATCTTTTGAATTATTTGTTTTTGGAGATATATTGGTTATCATGTTCTTAATTAATAAATTATTGATAGACTTAATTAATATAATTCACAAAAATTAATTCTTAAAATGTTAAAAGATTGTTAATCACAAAGAAATATTATGAAGTTAATCGTTACTATTATTTTAATTTTTTAATCATAATTTAATATTCTATAAATTCACAGATATTATATCAATAAGTATTTTTACTTTCATCTTATTGAAAATTTAAAATTTGAAACTTGACAATAAAAAATATATTTTATTTATTTTTTAAATCTTTTTATCTTGACTTTGGAGTAGATTATTTAAATTTTATTTTTTAAAAATAAAATATAAACACACACGTATTAAAAATATACTCTCTTCATTCCAAAATAATAATCGTTTTAACTTTTTGTATAAATATTAAGAAACTTATTAAATAGTCTCAATTATATTGAAAAATAACTTAATATGACTAAAATACTCGTTATATTTTGATTTCTATTTTATTTTATTAATACTTTCACTCATAATGAATAATGGGTAAAATTAAAAAAAAAAAAAAGTCATTAATGTTTTATTGATTTTTTAAAATAATAAATATTTTTAAAAAAAAATCTTTAAAAAACAACAATTAAAATGAAATGTTGTTAACAAAATTACAGGGATTGATTATCTAAATTTTATAAAAATTACTTATAGTAAAAACAAAAAGGTGCATAAATAATATCGACATGTATAAAGAAATTACATTTTATTAAAATATAGTAATTGTTTTGAGAAAGGATAAAAAATTAAGGGCGGCCCGGGGATTGGCTATTTTGGTAGATAGATGGATAACATACATTTTTTCTAGGAAATTAATGAGCTGCAGTTTTTCCACCAACCATTGCAATCATCTTAAATACAATGATGAGTTGATAATACGGTACAGGGAATGTTAGCAATATTCTACCTTCAATATTTTTTTTTAGATAATTATTATTTTATTAGTTCATATTCTCTTTATTTATTTATTTTATTTATTTTATTTTATTGTTTCACAAATATTAAAAAATAATTAATTGATTTAAGTTTTAAAAATAAGATGACTAAATTATTCTTATTGATTATAAAGTAATGAATAATATGTGTATTAATTATAGAGTAAAAGATAATGATAGAACTGAAAAAAAAAATTAAAGTCTTATTAGTTTTCTAAAGTGACATATATTTTGAAAAAAAAATTATTTCAAAAAATAATAGATAAAAATGAATGGAGGGAGTATAATTTAACTTTTCAACCTAAAATCTTGCTACCTATTTAAGAAGCTAAGTTAATTTCATAACAAATAATTATTTCCTCTGTTTCTTTTTATCTGTCATTTTTTGAAATAATTTTTTTTTCAAAATATCTATCACTTTAGGAAACCAATAATACTTTTTTTTTTTCAATTCTATTTTTATCATCTACTCTATAATTAATGCACATATTATTCATTACTCTATAATCAATAAGAGTAATTTAGTCATCTTATTCTTGGAACTTAGAGCAATTAATTATTTCTTAATATTTGTGAAACAACAAAAAACGACATATAAAAATTAATGGAGGGAGTATTTATTTTACTTTTATTAATTAAGAGATAGAATTTGAAATTTGCTTAATTTGTTGAATATGTAGCAAATTTTTAAGTTGAAAAGTTAGATGATATAGAGTAATAGAATAACAATTGTCTAAAAGAGTGTTAAAGGGAGAGCGTTACTAGCATTCCTCTGCGGGACGAAGGTTTTAGGTTTTAAATTTAGGAAAAACACATTGATAAAAAAATAAAAAAAAATAAAAAAAAAATAATTAAAAAAAAAAAAAAAAGAGGCAAATCCAAGAAAATACATTTACACTATTTTTGGGAAAAATGTTGGATGGGGAAAAAAATGGTGGAGAAAGAAGAAGTGGGGAAATTTTTTTTCCCCACGTTGTTTGAAAAGGGGGTGAAAAGATAGAGGGAAAAAATTACTATTATACATTCTTTTTCTTTTATTGAAACATGAAAATAAATTCAAAAATATAATTTTATTTATAAATATAATTAAAAAATCACTTTCTCCTTCCATTGTCCCCGAATTTAGGGGGAAAATCATTGTTCACAGTCTTTTCTTTTTTCTTTCCCTAGCTTCCTAAACAAGGAAATCACACTTTTCAAAGCTACTTTTATTTCCCTCCCTTTTATTCCTCAACTTTTTTCCTCTTCCAAAACAAAGCATTAAATCCATCGCCGATTACATACTCATCTTCTGTCACTGTGCGGAATTATAAGCATCAAGCGCCACTGCTCAACCTTTTTTTTTTTTTTTTGATATTATAAATTTTGGGTTGGAATTTTCTGGAATTCTTTTACCTTATGTTTGAAAGTAATTTGTAATGAAAAAAGAAAATGAAAGGAATGAAAGTGAAAGGATTGAAAATTAGAGGGTGAAATATATTTTCTTTACTTTTCGTTTGGGAGAGGGTGAAAAATAAAAGGAAAAAAATTATATATAAAATGTTATTTTATTTGGCTAAAATAAAAAATATATCTTTATTTTTATTTTTAAAAATATAATAGTATGGATAAATTTATAATTTTTCACTTTTTCCACCCATTTTCTCTCTAAATTTGGAAGAAAATCTTTTGGTGGTCTCATATACTTTTTTTCACCCATTTTCATTCTTTCTTATTTTATTTTATTTCCAAACAATGAAAAATTTAGAATATTTTCTTATTTTCTTTACTCTCTCTTTCTATCCTCCCTATTTCCATTAGAAATGACAAAACTCGATCCGCTACGATGGGGAATCTGTCCCGAACCCGACAGAAAATATCCGTCCCGTCTATGGTAATGGGGCAGGGATGAGATTGAATCTCTCCGTCCCGCCTCGATTCCATAAATTAATATATATGTATTTTTATTATAATTTCATATTATATATATATAAATTATTAGTTTTCTTTAAAATTATATTATTGAGTATTTAATTTTATTATTATTATTTAAATATTAATTAATAATATATAAAACTTAACATAAATATGTATAATATTTTTATCAAAATATATAAATTATGAAGTTTTAACATTAATAAAA
>CATKHJ011275007.1:0-12850 GCA_949750685.1 Vernicia montana | reverse complement strand
CACTTGTAAAGTTTGGTGTGAGCTTAAACACTAAGTTGGGAGTGAACTTGATAAAACTCCATTGATAGTGAAATACCCAATTGTTGATTGGGGAGTGGATGTAGGATTGGTTATAATCCGAACCACTATAAATCTTTGTGTTCTTTCTTTTATTTCTTTCTTGTTCAATTAATTTTTTAATTGCCCACCAATTCAACCCCCCTTCTTGGTTCATCTTGGGCAACAGACATCAAGGGGTTATGATTCAATTTGGGTGATTGTCGATAGATTCACGAAGTCCGCTCATTTCTTGGAAGTGAAGACCATTTATTCAGTAGCGCAGTATGCACAGTTATATTTAAATGAGATTGTCAGTTTGTATGGTGTACCACTATCAATCATTTCAAATAGAGGTCCACAATTTACCTCGCGATTTTGGAAGAAACTACAAGAAGCCTTGGGAACTCAGTTGGATTTTAGTACTGCATTCCATCCACAGATTGATGGACAATCGGAGCGTACTATACAGACACTAGAAGATATATTACGAATGTGCATAATGGACTTTGGAGGTAGCTGGGATCAGTATCTGCCGATGATCAAATTTGCATACAACAACAGCTACCATTCTAGCATCGGTCGTGCGCCTTATGAAGCTCTATATGGAAGAAGTTAGACAGAAGTGGGAGACAAGTATATCGAAGCACCTGACTTGATTAAGGAGACAATGGAGAAGGTGCCTATCATTAAAGATAGACTGAAGACAACTTTCAGTAGACATAAGAACTATGTGAATCCCAAAAGAAAAGATGTACGGTTTGTTGTACGAGATCATGTTTTCCTAAAAATTTCTAAGATGAAAGGGGTGATGCGATTTAGAAAGAAAGGAAAGCTCTCTCTGAGATATATTGGACCTTTTGAGATCCTAGATCGAATTGGAAATGTTTCCTACAAATTAGCTCTGCCACCAAACTTGGATCATGTGCATCCGGTGTTTCATATATTGATGTTAAGAAAGTATTTGCTAGACCCATCTCATGTGCTCCAACCCCAAGCTGTGGAAGTAGATCAAGAATTGACATATGAAGAAGTTCTGATCGCAATTATGGATAGACAAGTAAAGAAGTTAAGGAACAAAGATATAGAAATGGTCAAAGTGTAATGGCGAAACCATAGCGTAGAAGAATGCACCTAGGAAAGCGAATAGGATATGCGACATTGGTACCCCCATCTATTTCAAGACTGAAAGTAAGTGCATTTATTTTAAAATTCGAGGATGAATTTTATTAAGGGGGGAAAAATGTAATAACCTAGGATTCAAGTTTCAAATTTAGTGATCTAATAACATGATTTTTCACAATTAAGTAAACTATTAGTTAAGAATAGATAATTTGTATAAATATTTATATATAGACTAATTAATAGAGACTAAATTAAGTATTAGTGAGGTATGGAATTTTACATTGGAATAGAAAATTAGAGTTAGTAAGTTAATGGAAATCAAGTGAAGAAAGGAGTAGATATTTAAGAAAAGAAGGGTATAAATTAGTAAGGAAAATAATTAATAATAATTAAAGATAATAATAACTAATAAAAAAAAAAAAAAAAAAAAAGAAGAAGATAGACGGAAGGTAGGCCAATAAAGAAGAAATGGAGGGCCAATCATAAGTTGGCACTTGTCTAGTTAACTTTGACTATAAAAGTCTAACTTTCTCATTTGGTTCTTCACATTTCTACAACTTTCTTTTACTTAAACAAAAATTAGAGAAGAAGAGAGCTTCCTTAGAGAGAGTGGTTTCCATATAGAGAAAGAGAAGGAAAGAAGTGAAATTAATCAAAAAGAGGTAAATTTAATTGTTGTTTTCTTTAATAGAACTAAATGGTACTTAAGTTTTGTTTAATTTCTTTTACTTTTGTATGATTGTCTTGTTATGTGAGGAAGATAATTTAAGTATAAAATTGATGAAATAAAAGGGAGTTTAGAGTTAAATTAAAGTTAAGAAGCTTTGATTTGGTAGAAAATTAGTTAAGTTTAAAGAAAGATCATTCATTCTAGTTAGGGTTTGAAGTAAGCATAAAATTTAGCTTACTGATTAAAGGTCATAAGCTCTAAATTTAAGTTAACTCAAAACATGAAAATTGTAGTAATATGTGTCAAATATAATCTCATAAAAGGATTTTGTTAAAGTTGGTGTAGGTTAAGAGATATGTTATTTGTACTAAAATTGGTTCTGAATACCGAGTTAGTGAGTGACCCGAAATTAATGAATTTAATTGGGTACCTTAGGGATAGAATTAGACTTAATATAAAACACATAAAATGTTCATATGTATATTTAGAAATCACCCATAAAAGGAATTTTCAATTTCATAATCACACAATGAGATATAATCAAAAGAGTGAGAAAAGGTTGATTTGTCTCTGCACAGAAACATAGTCAAATTTAAAAATTCATGGTAAATTACGTAGGATAAGAATTAAGCTAATTTTTGGATATGTTAAACTTACTGATGTCTAGTTTCAGTGAGAGAAAGAATTAGGTTAATTAGATGTGTAAAGCTCAAATTATGGCAGAATGAGTATAGGAAGGTCAATGATGAAATAAATAGTTAATCATATAAATGAATATGTATTCTTAATATTTTTAAGAATTAGACTTCAATGGGAATTAAGAACATAAATAATTCAATAGTTAAAGTATAATGAGTTAATAATAAAGTTTAAATAGTTAGTGGAATAATTTGTATATATTTTTTATTATTGTAGCTCCTCAAGATAGTACTAGAAGAGAGGAGAATCAAAAATCTTGTGACCATTCTTTTTGTCTACTCTAAAGAAGTGAAGTACTAAGTGTAATTGAATCAAGGTGAGTGTTAAATATTCTACTATTCTTTAATATTGTTTTCATATTAATTGTTCAATATGACCCCAAATATTGATAAGTGAAGCATTCTCCATTGAATTGATTATTTGAATCTTGATTATAATAATGTCAGTGAAACCATTATTCATTGAATGTCTTATGACATATGCTCATCCTTATTATTCAATGCCATAACTTAAAAGCAAAAATCTCCTTACTAATGTGGAAAATATCAGAGTTTATGTATACATTACCCATCAGATAGAGTATAATATCCGGACCCTAACTAGGAAGGATTTGCTCCTAGCCATAAGACTTGATTAGTCTTGCGAGTTTTCAGTGGGCATTCTCCATAAGATGAGCCTTTACCATTAGTGTATATCAGTGAGAAAGCATTGCTTCCATATAGTGATTGATTTATGCAGAATCAATGTTGCTTAATCGCTAATGAACCTACCTTCTATTTTACTTAAAGTATTTCCAGTGACCTTCAGTGTTCATTTGATTAAATTATAATTAAAACCATTCTTGAAGGCGAATCTTAAATTACCAAGCCTGCAAGTATATATGATTTTTTGCATAGGATCACTAATAAATGTCTAATCCAAATTCTAATTATCGTTACAATACATATCCACGAGAAACCTAAAAATGCGGTATGTGTGTAATTCACTTTGCATATCCATGGAAGCACTAGCTATAGAGGAGCAATCAGTGGTTGATTTTGCCTCCTGACTTTAAGGAGCGAAATTATATTTGTATAAAATAATTGATAAATAATATAACAAAAATATACATATTTAAATAAATAAATAAAATATTTTTTATATATCAATTATAAATAGTAATTACCAACAAAAGAAATAGCATATTTATCAATACATTTTTTAATCAGAACAATAATATTAGAACTAAATTAATAATAGTTGTTTAAATATAACTTATTTTCATAAAAGATATTATTATTTACTAAATTGTGTTCATAGTATTATCCAAATATTCTTTTGATTTTTAATATTATAACACAAATTTTATAAATTTTTAAAAGAATATGCATCTTATAATACATTAATTTTATTTATTTTAAATTACTTTAAAAATTAGTTTATTTTTTATGCTTATATATATATTTTTAATTTTAAGCACTAAATCCCAATTATTGAAGTTCATTTAATTTCAATGATAATTTTAGGAAGTGAAGACATGACTATTATGTATATTTTTTATTTATCAAAATAAAAAGATAAAAATCAAATTTCAATTAAATAATAAAAACTTTTAAAGTTCAAATTTACTCATATAAGGAAGGTATGATCTTATTATACTTTTGAAGGGGTGGTATAAAATTTTTAAAAAATGTTTGGGAGAGGAGCGAGTAATCATAATTATTATAATTTTTCAATAACATATAACATATATTAAGAGATTTTCAAAAATATTGGGGATCGAGTGTCACCCTGCCTCTAGACATTCACTATTGAGAGCAATAGGTGGGAGTAGGCATCAACCATTGGGAACAATAGGAGCAATAGGTGGGAATAGGCATCCACCTTTGGGTGCAATAGGTGGGGGTGGCATATAGCCATATACAAGTAGATATTGATAATCATCACAGAAGACAATGTTTTCCACGTTGGTTTGGGCCATGAACTTAGGAAAGATAGTGGAATTTTATATCAGAAAAATGGATACCGATGCCCTAATAAAGCATAACACAAATTAAATTATCAAAGTTTTTTGAAAATGCCCACTCGGACTGAAATTCTTTGACCGTAGACTGCATGTGTGAAATACAGGAAAGCAGTAATAAACTACTAATAAAAACAAAACAAAAACAAACAATAAGAATCTGACTGACTTTTTGTCAACAAAATGTTCCAACACCCACATCCAATCATACAAGCTTAATTTCAATTGCTGTCTATATTTTATTACTTTAACTCTCATAGCCAATGTTTTAACAACCGGATCGAAAATTGAATGTGTAATGACTGATTTTCAGTTTTAGGCTTTTTTTTTTTGTTTAACCAATTCAAGAAATTCAACTGGCCGATTTAGCATTCAACCATATATTGAGATAAAACATTTCTCATATTTTGTTGAATCTAACCAAAATTCAATATTTTATTTTTCACATCAAAAATTCTTTATAAGAAATGGATATACTATAATCCAAACTCCTATTTGATTTTTTGTATTACGAGACAAACACTCATCATTAGACTATTAATATAATGACAATTAAAATTTAATATTTCAAAATTGCACACCAAGACATAATCTAATGATAAATATATATATATAGTCTGAATAATAGATTCATATTTAATTCTTCCCTCTCATGCTCAAAAAACAAACTTCAAAATTGAAAATAACAATAATAAGAATTAAAGTTATATGTAATTAACTAAGTTCATTGTTCTTGCGATATATATCACACATTAGCAAAAATAATTAAGATATATAATAATATAATAAAATAAATTATATTTTTAATCGATATTTAACATTTCAACTAGCAAAATTTTGTCAAACGAACATATTTTTCAACTATTAGCTACTAGTTATCCATAACATCTATAAGCTACTAGCAATAGCTAAATCAAACAAGCTTTTAGTTTCACTTAGGACTCGAACTCGAAATCTCATAATCTTGAAAATTCCTACATGACTATTGAACTAAAGGTTGATTAGTAAACTAATTGAATGTTGATAATTAATTAATTATAAAATATTAATTGATTGGGTAATTGGGTCTTTAAAATAAAATTTTGAGCTGGGCCCATACCTCAAATAATCCATCTACGTGTGAGGTCATGCGATGCACACTTGATCAATTGGTTTTCAAAGCTACTGGGTCAAATTTGTAGAAATTTACCATACATCCTTATTTTTATTTGCTCTCTGAAATAGTTTATCCTTCTGCCTGCGCCGTTCTCTAAGGGTCTCCCGGCGGCTTATGTGACCAATGGGGACACTCATTTTTTTCATTTTCTGCTTTTTTTTTTTTTGACAGTCTCAGTCCATAATAAAGCTGTAGTTTGAGTTTTGTGTGTGTTTTTTTATTTCTGAGATTAAGATTTTGGATCTATGAGTTTAGTCATCGTTTCTTGTGGCAGTGGTTCCGCCTCCACCTACAACGTTGTCCAACTCACTCATCACGGCGCTCTTTGTCTAGCGAAGGCTCTGATCGATCGTTGGTGGGTGGGGGAAAATATGCTTAGCAAAGGCTTGGGGGATTCAGCTTGGTCTTTAATGGTATTGCTTTTTCTGTATTTGCTGAGTCACAGAGCCACCGATGGAGGTCGATCTCTCCTTAGGCTTTGGCCTTTCTATGGTATAGGAGGGAGGCCCCATCAAGATTTCACTGCTAAGGTTGTTTTGCTACAGTGGAGGGTGGAGACTCAAGCTCATCAGTACCTCTTATTTCTAGTTGGTTCAGTAATTATTAATAGACTGAGAAATTCAATTATGCTTTTCATATACATTTTGCAGCAATTAAATATACACACATGATAACAAACATCTTTTTGAAATCCTAAACTATAGAGCAGTTTGAAACTGCTTCCTAACTCTAAGGAACAACTATTTTGAATGTATTCAAACTAGAGGATCTGAAGTGTTGATACAATCTGTTACAATCCTAAGAACTATAATATGCCGCCTCAAGATGAAGCTCGAGATAGGAGTCCAATATTGGATTTGAGATCAAGAAAACAGACACAAGGAAGAGGCTTAGTGAGTGCATCTGCAAGTTGGTTTGTTGAGGAGACATGAGTAACACGGAGGACACCATTTTGTACCTGGTCCCTGATGAAGTGATAGTCGATGGCAACATGTTTCATTCTGGAGTGAAATACGGGATTGAAGCAGAGTTGGGTAACACCAACATTATCACAGTATAAGACTGGACAGCAAGATAGTTGAACACCAAGATCAGTTCGGAGATTGCACAGCCAGTTGAGCTCAGTTGTTGCATTAGCTATGGACCGATATTCAGCTTCAGTGGAGGACCGTGCAACAGTTTTCTGCTTCTTAGAACTCTAGGAGATCAGATTGCGACCAAGGTAGATGACATAAGCACTGGTAGATGAAAGATCATCCTTATCACCTGCCCAATCTGCGTTGGAATAGGCATGTAGATTTATAAGGGACTGGCGATGTATTTGGAGGCCTTCATTAATAGTGCCACATAGATAGCGTAAAAGATGTTTAACAAAGCTCCAATGATCGGTTGTTGGAGTGTGTATGTACTGAGAGAGCTTGTTAATTACAAATGCAAGGTCTAGTCTTGTAATCAAGACATATTGAAGGCTGCCAACAATGGTTCTATATTCAGTGGGATTAGACAAGGGGGAGCCTGATTTTGACAAAAGGGGGCTATTTGGAATGGGAGTGAGCACGGGTTTGGCATTAGTCATTTGAGTTCGAGCCAGAATATCCATGTTGTAACGCCTTTGAGACAGTAAAATACCTTGCTGATTCGGGACTACCTCCACACCCAAAAAATATAATAGCTGACCGAGATCCTTAATTGAAAACCGATGAACAAGAATAGTAACAAAGGAGTCAACCATCTTAGTGTTTTCACCTATGATGATTAAGTCATCCACATATACAAGGATGTACATTTTCTTTCCATCAGTGGTGAGAACAAATAGTGAGGTATCTGCATGAGAATTTTTAAAGCTAGAGTGAAGAAGAAAAGTGCGAAGTTCATTATACCATGCTCTTGGTGTTTGTTTGAGACCATAGATTTCCTTTCGAAGTTTACGGACATAGGATGGATGATCTTGATCAACAAAACCTGGTGGTTGTTGCATGTGGACATTTTCGTTGAGGTGGCTTTGAAGAAAGGCGTTGTTGACAGCTAGTTGGCATAAGGACTAACCCTGAGATACAGCAAGACTGAGGACAACACAAACTATGGTTGGTTTTACAATAGGGCTAAAAGTGTCTAAATAATCGACACCTGATCTTTAATGAAATCCTTTTGCGACCAAACGGGCTTTAAACCTGTCAATAGAGCCATCAGAGTTACGTTTAATTCTAAAAATCCATTTACATCCAACTATATTCTATGTTGGATGAGGTGGAACAAGTTCCCATGTGCCATTTCTAACTAAAGCATCACACTCATTAGACATGGCTTGACGCCACTTTGGATTTAGAAAGGCTTTAGTCACGGCGGTTGGTTCAAGGTCGTTGGTTTTTGAGAATTGGGTATGAAGGTTCATTTTGGTTATTGGTTTACGAATGTTATTCTTGGCTCGAGTGGTCATTGAGTGAATGGGAAGGGGATGAGTATCGAGTGGGTTAGGTGGAGGTGGAAGTGGTGGTAGGGTTGGACTAGCGGATGATATCAAGATAGGTGTGTATGTGTGGTGGTGTGGGTTAGGTTGAGGTGGTGGATGGAACTTGTATTAGAGTGCTTGTTGGAACTGCACATATGGGTTGCTGAGTAGTGACGACCTTGGATGGTATATTGAGTGGCTGCGGAGAGGAAGGTGAGATAACTCTGATTGGTGCAGGAATACAAGTGTTGATGGGATTGGGATGAGGACTAGAGGACTGACTAAAGAGTGAAGTGTAGGGAAATTGGGATTCAACAAATCGGACATGTCTTGAGATATAGATTCTTGAGGTTGAAGGGTCAAGGCAGTAGTATGCACTTTGAGTGAGAGAGTACCTAAGGAAAACACATGGTTTGGACCGTGATTCAAGTTTGTGTGAGGTGTAAGTTCGTAGCCAAGGGTAGCATAAGCAACCAAAGACCCTTAATTTTGAGTAGTTTGGGGCTGTCCGAAATATTTTATGTTAAGGTGAGGAAAGATTTAATGTGGGAGTGGGCATTCTATTGATTAGGTAGACAGTTGTGGCAAAGGCATAAGTCCAATAGGAAAGGGGTAAGGAAACATGAGTGAGGAGGGCAAGGCTGGTTTCGACGATGTGAAGGTGCCTTCTTTCGAAGTAACCATTGTGTGAGGGGGAGCGGTGAGATAAGAGATACCATTGGTGGAGAGAAAATTAACTAGAGCGATGTACTCACCACCATTGTCAGAGTAGAGGATTTTGATGCTTGAATTGAAGTGTTTTTCTACAATGGATTTGAATCTTATGAAGACTTCTTTGACATCAGATTTGTTTTTGAGTGGGTAGAACCAGATATATTTAGTGAAATGATCAATGAAGATGACATAATATTTAAAGCCATTGTGTGAGAGAATTGGAGAGGTCTAGACATTGGAAAATATTATTTCAAAAGGGTTAGTAGAGACAATTGTAGAGTTGGAGAATGATAATTTGTGGCTTTTATTGCAAAGACAAGTATTACATGAGAAATCAGAGGATAAGGAGGAAGATAAACCTAAATGATTGCTAGATATAATATGTTTTAGAATTGGAAAAGTAAGATGTCCTAAGCGATGGTGCCAGTCGAAGGATATTGTCTTTATTATGGATAGGGCAATCAAATGAGATGAGGTGGGCCACTCATATACACCATCTTTAGTTTGTCCCTTCAGCAGTGTTGCCCCTGTCTGCAGTTCCTTCACAAGAAAAGTGGACGGTAAGAATTCTATGGAAACTTTGTTAGAAGAGAAAAATTGTGAAATAAGATTAGGTTCCTTTTCATAGACGAAACACAGAGAACATTATTTAACATAAAATTATGGAGAGAAGTTTTGAGAGATGTGGAACCAGTGTGTGTGATAGGGAGATTAGAGCCATCTCCAATAATGATGTCATCAGTTCCAATATATGGAGTATGCAGGGAGAGGTTGCTCAGGTCAGATGTGACATGGTGTGATGCACCACTATCCAAAAGCCAAGATGGCAAGGTGAGCTTGTGGTTGCCATGGTGTGCCTTGTTTTGGAGAGCTGGAAGTGGGGGAGCTGTGTGTTGGAATTATGCGAAATGAAATGCATTGTTTGGCAGTGTGACCCTGAGTCCTACAAAGTTGACAATAACCTAGGTATGGCTTGGAAGGAGGATGAGTGCCCTGTGATGATTGAGTCTCTGTGGTGGTTACAGCAGGTGGACGATTGATAAGGTTGAATGATGGGTAATAGTTGGTAGTGTTAAAGCCTTGGGCTTGAGAAGGACTCCAATTTTTTTTGTTATTTTAATATGTGGGATTGCAGTGGCTGGGAAATGGTGTGGCTCAGGTGGAATGCTTTGAAGGGAGGCTTCAAAGGTTAGGAGTTTTTCGTGAATTTCTTCAAAGGTGATGCGGTTATCTCTTGCATGGACAGCACGAACCAATTCTTTGTTCTCATCACCGAGACCATCAAGGATTTTGTCTGTGATTTCTTCTTGATCAAGTGAGGCGCTAAGAAGAGCTAGATCATCAGCTCAAGTTTTGATGGTTTTTGTCACATCCTGTTTTTGAGATGTGACGGTCCTAGGGTATAGGAAGACTTAAGGTCACTTAAACCTGTAGAACCCATTAACACTATTAGTCTAAAATAGTTTTGACAGTATAACAGTAGTAATTATAACATTTCCCAAGGATCACAACCTACAAATGAAAAATACACTTCCAACTTCCACCTTATATCCTCACTATCTTCACTATAGGTAACCTATCATAATTTTTCCCAGGCTCACAATCCATTATTTTCATCAACAGCAAACATATCATCAAATATATAATATATATTATATTCAGCTTTTCTTATTAAACATCGAAATTTAGTAAGTATCCTCGAACCCATGGAGCTCTAAAAGTTGATTCATATACAAAACAAAAATATTTACATATTCTTATGATTCAAAATATAGATCTTTACTTTGCACAATGGAATCCCCAAGATGAAGAAGTTGAGGATTAGCCTTTACATTCACTGCTTTCCTGAAAAGATATAAAATAACTAGTGAGTGAAAAATATGCTACCATACTTGCAGGCTTGGTAATTTAAGGTTGGCTCTCAAGAATGGTTTTAGTTACAATTTAATCAAATGAACACTAAAGGTCACTTGCAATACTTTAGGTACGATAAAAGGTAGATTTATTAGCGATTAGGCAACATTGGTTCTTCAAAAATCAATCACTATATGGAAGCAATGCTTCCTCACTGATATACACTAATGGCAGAGGCTTATCTTTTGAAGCATGCCCACTGAACACTCGCAAGACAGATCAGGTCTTACGGCTAGGAGCAAACCCTTCCCAGCTAGGGTCTGGATATTATACCCTATCCCCCGGGTAATGTATGCATACACTCTGATGTTTCCCACATCAGTTAGGGGATTTCTGCTTTTAGGTTATGGCATTAAAGAAAAAGCATATATCATAGAAATTGCAATGAACAATGATTTCACTGACATTGTCACAATTAGGATTCAAATGGTAAATTCAATTAGAAACATAGTGTATCTCGATCTTTGGGGTCATATCAAATAAACAATAAAGATACAATACGCAAGAATAGTAGAATATTTAACACTCACCTTGATTCTAGTATGATTCCAATACTTTATTTTCTTTAAAGTAATCAAAATGAATGATCTCAATTTTGTTATCCTTCCTCTCCTTGTGATTCGTTTCTAGTAGCTACAATAATCAAGAATATATAAATTATTCCACCAGTTATTTAAACTTAATTATTAATCAATTATAATTTAATTATTAAAATATTTATGTTCCTAATTTTCTTTGAATTCTAATCTTTAATAATATTACAAATACATATACACTTTTAGAATTAACAACTTATTTCACCATTGACCTTCCTATATTCAATCTATCATAACTTGATCTATACATATCCGATTGGCTTAATTATTTCTTTCAATGAAACTAGAAATCTTTGTGTCTAACATATCCAAAAATTAGCTCAAATATTATGCTATATAATTTATCCTAAATTTTTAAACTCTGCCCTATTTTTATGCAGGGACAGATTGACTTTCCCTCACTCTTTTAATTATATCTCATTCTATGGACATAAAATTTCTAATTCCTTTTATGGGTGCTTCATAAACATTCATATGAACATTTCTTATGTTTTATTCTCAATCTAATTCTAATTCTAAAGTCTCCAATTCAGTTAATTAATTTCGGACTACCAAATATTAAGACAACCTGAGCAGTATGTGTTTTTCTATATATTTACCATACCAAATCATATTATTTTGACTTGAAATTTTTATAAAGACTAGGTAGCATGTATTTTGATCTGAATACCAAATTTTTTGAAAAACAAAAACCATTTTTCCCTTCAATAAAATTAATTGCAGTAGCCTATTGAATCCTGCCCGAATATGCACTGTTTCTTGGCAGCCTATATTTTTCATTGCGTTTACTATATCAAATGAATTTCAAATTACTGAAAATTTTTATAGTATTTAGAAGACACATAAATATACAACTTTCATGTTTTGAGTTTTTTCTAATTACCTCTTTAAAAATACGAAATAATTTTTGAAATTTTCTGCTTAATTTAAAACCTAACTTAGTTAAACAAACCCTTCTTAAACCTAATCAATTTTCCACCAATTTCAAGCTTCCTAATTTTAATTCCACTCTAAATACCCTTAAATTTCATCAATTTCATACTTAAGTTATTTTTCTCTTTCTTCCTCACATAACAAGAAAATCATACCAAGTAAAAGAAAATAAATGTAAATTAAAGACCATAAAAATCTACTTAGAAAAAACACATAATATGAACTTACCTTTTAAATTTGATTTAACTCTTCCTATTCTTCCTCTCCATGGCTGGACAAATCCTTGAAATACAAGCTCTTCTTTTTGTTCTTTTTAATGAAAGAGGAAGAAAAGAAAATTTTGTAAAGATAGTAGAAAGTTCTTGCATTTTTATAGTCAAAATAATGGGACACTTGTTAACTTCCTATTAGCTAGTTTGTTTGAATTTTTTTTTTCATTTTGTTTCTTCTAGCCGACCTTCTCCTCTATTTATCCTTTTATTTTTTTTTGTAGTTATTATTATTATCTTTAATTATTATTAATTATTTTCTTACTAATTTATATATATATATTTTT
>CATKHJ011274807.1:0-10264 GCA_949750685.1 Vernicia montana | reverse complement strand
TTTTTTAATTTCCTTTTCTTTTTCCAACGATTTTTTTTCTTTTCTTTTTTTTTTCAACGAAAATTCTTTTTTTTTTTTTTTATGATAATAATTGATGACTTGTTCTTACCAGTCTGCTTCGTTGTGCTTTTCAGATTTAGCATTATGCACTGATAGCTTCACGATCCAGATATGGAGCTTCCTCATCTCGCCACACTGTCACCCTCCTCGGTGAGTGGCCCGCGGGGACGCATTTATGAGTCGCCCAGAGACAATCTGAATCCATCGCTCCTGCAGCAAGAGCCGGATAAGCATGTCTCATACGAGGGGCGTCTAGCGGCCAGTATTCCTCTTAACCTTTTTTTTTTTAGACATTTTGATTGTTATCTGTATGTATATACACTGGTTGAATATAGACCGCGAAGATAAAGAATAGGGGTGGACGGTGCCATTTAGCGGAGGTGATTAAGTGTGTCACCCCGGGGAGTGGTGTCCGGGCATTACTGGAGCCCACCGGTTTCGTCGACTTCTTGGCGGTGAGGGCGCCTAATCATGCTAACATGATCTTGATCAAAGCCCTGGCTGAGAGGTGGTAGGATACCACCAACACCTTTCACTTTGCTTGTGGAGAGCTGACTTGCACTCCACTCGATTTGTACATGATCTCAGGGATCCGTTTCGAAGTTCGGTCCCTAGATATTTGCGATGACTGGAGGGCGACCTTCTCTCCTGAAGAGATGCAAAATCTGATTGGCTTTGATCCCCCTAGGGATAGTCTTTATATCAGATGTACTTTTCTACACGAGAAGTTGGACTGGCTGTCAATGAGCAACATTGCTTCAGACGAGGCCGTTGCTCGATTATGCTTGCTGGTTATCATGGGTTATACTTTTACCCATAATATGAGGGACATAGTGGACCTGAATGTCCTGCCTAGCTTGGTTCACACGGATGTATGGGACCAATATGATTGGGGAGGTGCGATTCTGAGCACGATGTACCGTGAGATAATAGACCTGTCTCGAGGGTGCATCTTTTCCATTGGTGGGACAGCTCTCATCTGGGAGGTAGATATTTTAGTCATGCCTCTTTGTTTTGACCTGCAGACTTTGTACTTGTTGTTCTGACAGTTTTGTATCACAGCTTTGGGCCTATGAGTACTTTTCCTTCATTGCGCCTGGGTTAATTAGGCAGCAGGCACTAGACTTTCTAGCTGGAGTGAGATGGGAGGAGTCGAACCGGGGCATCCCTCGCAGGCACACCCTATTAACTATTCAGGCTTTCTTCGACCAGTTGACTGATCAGTAGGTATTTTTCTTGTCTTTTACTTCTTTCCTGTTGTCTTGCTCTGACTTTCTTGCTGATTTTTTTTATGATAGATTACCAGACCCTTCAGAGAAAGGGTGTTGTATGCTCCCTATGAGATTTTTGCAGAGACCTTCTCCCGCAGACGGGCACTATTGCGGTCTCCTTACTTTCGACTGTACTATCTGAGAGAGAGAGTCCACTTCTAGGTTATGGGATCCTAGTGTGTGCCAGGTCCTCTGCCAGTTGACATGCGCTATGGGGCTGACATCCAGGCTTCCGAGGAGCTTTTCAATGGAAGGGAGGCATACCTGCATCAATGCCCCAACCTAAACTACTTGGAGTTTCATGACAGATTCCTGATACGGGAGATTACATGGCAGGGACGATCCTCTACTGTCTACGCCATCCCGAGGGAGCCCATTCATCCGGCTTCTCCTGAGATTCCATCGGGTTGGTTCATCTGGGGGACATGTTCCCGAGTTTGATCACGGTGCTTGCCCTAGCCATAGTACTTGCGGGGTAAATTGGGATACATAATACTAGCTCCCTGAGCAGATTGGATATTATGGTGCAGATGGCATCATGAGGTTGTGGCAACTTCCTAGTGTTGTTCGCCCGGGCGAGCGGATGATCCCTGACGATATTGCCCAGGTGCCTTCTTTGTTTCCCCCACCTTTGGAAATGATCCTTAGGTAGGATTTATATACATTTTGTGCTTTGGAATGGATCCAAAACATCTGACATTATTCTTTATGCAGGTTCTTGGAGACTATGTTGGCGCAATTATCGCATCTCCCGCAGGATGGAGGTGGCCATTGGTGGACTTCTCATGCTCCTTGACATTGTAGAGTTATAGGAAGCAGGTGATGAGGATGCTCCTCCTCGGAGGAGGAGAGGAGGCTGGTTCTGACTGATTGCCGGTGTTGAGCTGGTGTTGACCTGACGCTGATCTTGACTTGCTTTCGGTTACTGTTTTCATTTTTTTCTCTGTTTTACTCCCCTGGTGGGAGATAGTACTTATTTGGATGACTGTACCATCTTTAATGCCTCTGGTGGGCGGTAGCACTATCTGGATGACTGTATCTGTATGCTCCTAGCGGGCTGTAGCATATGACTGTGTCTTTTATCGGCTTCTTTTTTTCTTACTCCCTTGGCGAGAGACAGTACTTTTATGGATGACTGTACTATTATGATCATGCACTGATGTATGCACTTTTATTTCATGTTATGTGTTTTGATGATGCCGATGATGTATGCTCGTGTTTGCATGATTTGTTATGCGACTCTTTCAATGCTTTGCTCTACCGTGTATGTTTATGCACCGTGAATGCATGTTCTGCAAAATAATACAAATTATATGCCATGTATGCAATTTTTGTGCAAAAAATGCATGACCTAAGACTTGACTTTGACTGAATTACGGCTCCATTTTATTGCTTTTGCTCAACCCCGATCTCAAAAAACTCTGAAAAAAGTCCTCTCTTTTTTTTTCTTTTCGACTTTTTTGTCCTAAGGAGGGAAGAAAACAGTTTGAATCCGTGATATGGATTTTCACATTCATGGGGTCGCATTTCAGTCGCAGCATGCAATGCATGGACCAAGAAACTCGAGAAGGCGGAGAGACATCAATTTGAGTAGATATGGCATTGTAGAGATGGTGACATTGCATGGAGTTCTCGCTAATTGGGATTTCCTGGGGGCTTGTTTTAGGTTCTGGGATCCGGTGGCCTGTGTTTTTCGCTTAGGTATGGCTACGAAGGAGCTTTGCCCCACATTTAAGGAGTTTAGTGTGAGACACTTGCAGATTTTCAGGGAGTTATTAGACCTGCCTGAGGATGCTATGAGTCAGATGGTTATCAATGGCCAGGTGGATTTACTTGCAATGATTGCAGAATTTCAGGATATTGGCGATTCTGGAGCCATGAGGAGACAGAGGCAGGATAAGGGCCCTGGTTTTCCTTTTGATGGCCGGGTATTATTTTTTCAGTTCTACTAGTTGGGGTGATGCTGAAATAACGGGTTTGATACTTTAGATGGAACAAAGTCGTTTTATGGGACTACTGTGTGCGGGGTCTGGAGAGGTGGATTGGTCAGCTGAGAGAGAGCACCGGGCTGGCTTTGCTTAGGGAGATTGAGGGTGACACCACAGAGGAGGGAGAAGCTACTGGGGGTGCAGCTGGTGATGAGACAGTAGGATAGACAGAGGGAGAGAAATGACCTTCAGAGGAGATTGGTGACTCAGATTGCAGTGGCGGTGATCAGAGGAGATAGTGACTGCAGTGAAGAGGCAGGGGGACACTACAGTCGTGGTGCAGAGGAGGATTACTGCTACTAGAGCGGAGAGGAGGATTGTTGTTTCTCGTGTTTCGAGGAGGATTCCTGTTATAGCAGCGAGGACTGGTTCTCGAGCTGCTACTGCACAGAGGGGGATTTCTGGGAGCAGTTCTGGAGCTGTAGGGACTCAGATTAGGCTTTTTAGGACGATCGTGGGGTCAACTCAGTTTCTACCAGTGCTCCACCTATTACAACTGAGGGGCTACTGAGATTTTGAGGACAGGCGTGACCTTGGAGGAGATTCACGAGATATTGAAGGGCTCAAACTCGAATGATAGCATAGGGGATGTGCATCCTAAGAGGAGGAGGAGGATAGTTTAGATCCGAACATGACATGTTTTCTTTTATTTTTCTTTGTAGTTGTTTAGGACCTTTGCTGCAGGTCTTCTATTTTTTGTTCATACCTGCAAGCTGATATGACTACACGATACAGGATAAGCTACAGATGACATAGGAATGGCTATCCTTTTTTGTGATAATGGATTGTATCTTGTAAAATCTAATCATCAATATATGAAACATCTTTTATTTTTCTCTAATTTTTGCCTAAGCCGCCCTTACGGATTTTCAACTTAGCGAGCACTTTTCAGCATTTTTTTTAGCTCTAATTTTTGCCCGAGCTGCCTTTTCAAGTTTTCAGGTCGTCGAATTTGCTTTAATTTCTGCCTAAGCCACTTTTTCAGGTTTTCGGCTTAACGAGCATTTTCTTTGTTGTTTATTTATTATTATTATTTTTAGCAAAAGAAACAAGTGAATGATACATTTAGGCACAAAGGAAATGAGAATGAGATGCTTTGTCATGAAAAACAAAAATGCATTTTACTATGATTTGGACCGCACCTGAGTCGGGCTGCCTACGTATCCCTTACATTATTTTTCTGTCATTTTTCTTTTAGGGAGAATCAGGTCCACATAGTTTTGATTACAAATGCAACAAAACTAAATACAGACATTAATTTCAGACAAAATATCTCTTCAGCTGATCCAGGTTGCAAGGGTTGGAGAACTCTTTTTCGACCATGTCCATAAGGATAGCGCCTCCGCCAGATATGATCTTTTTAAGTACGTATGGCCCAACCCAATTTGGTCTGAACTTTCCCCTTGGATCATGCACGGGAGCTCGGATCTCTTTCAAGACCAGGTTTCCTTCTTGCAAACACATGTCTTTCACCTTCTTGTTGAAGTGTTTGGCAAGTTTCTGCTGATAACCCTAAATTCTATACATTGCATCCATTCTCTTCTCATTGATGGCATTCAACTGGTCATGATAGCCTCTAATCCATTATGTTTCGCTTAGCTGGCTTTCTTTCATCACCCTAGCAGAGCGGATTTGTATTTCAATGGGGAGGACAACCTTCATCCCATAGACTAAGGCATATGGGGTCACCCTATGGGAGTGCGGACTGTGGTTCTGTACCCCCATAATGCAGCAGGTAGATGCTCATGCCAGTCTTTGTGCTTCACAATGGTCTTTTACAGAATGGTCTTGATGGCCTTGTTGGCACCCTCAACTGCCCCATTGGTCTGTGGCCGGTAGGGAGAGGAGCGGTGATGTTGAATTCCTTCTTTTTGAAGCAATCTGACTAGTTCTTTCTGAAAGTGGGAGCCATTATCAGTGATTATCTCGAAGGGGGTTCTGAATCGATAAAGGATATTGGTTCAGATGAAATGGGCCACCTTCTTAGAGTTCAAGACCTGATATGGCGCCGCTTCAATCCATTTTGAAAAGTAGTCCACAACTACCATAATGTATTCATGATCACTAGAGGACTTCGGGGAGATTCTTTCGATGATATCTATGCCCTAGGTGGCGAAACGCCACGGTGTCATTATAGGATTCAGTGGCACAGGTGGTCGATGTTGTAGCTTGGCGAAGATTTGACACTTATGACATTTTTGAACATACTTCACACAGTCCTCATTCATGGTCAGCCAGAAATAACCCAAATCTATGATTTTTCGAGCCAAAGCAATGTCGTTCATGTACGGGCCTTCTTCCCCGCCATGGACCCATTTCATGATCTGTTGGGCTTCTTCTTCAGTCACACATCTCAGATGGATGTTGTCCCAGGCTTTTTTGTATAGAACGTCCCCATTGGGTATGAAGTTAGCAACTAACTGCCTCAGGGTTCTCTGATCTGTTTTGGAGGTCCCTTTTGGATATTTGCCATTCTGAATGTAGTTGAAGATATATCAAAACCAAGGTTTGGCATCAGCTAGTTGAAGATTTATACACATGGCGTAATACCTAGGCTGCCTCTTCAGTTCAATGACAACAGGCCTGTGTATTTCGTTGTCACTCACATCTATCATTAAGGCTAAAGTAGCCAGGGCATCGGCGAACTGGTTCTTTGCCCTCGGCAGGTAGTGAAAGGAAAGTTCTTAAAAACTTTCTGCTAAATCATTCAGGCGTTGATGGTAAGAAACCAAACGCATTTCTCTTATCTTCCACTTGCCAAGGGCTTGGGAAACGATCAGGTTTGAGTCGTCATAGACTTCGAGGTGATCTATTCTCATGTTGATAGCCGCCTCTAAGCCGCCTATACATGCTTCATATTCAGCCTCATTATTGGTCACTTTGAAGACTAGCTTGATTGCCATAGGTAGGTGATCTCCTTTTGGGGTGACAAGAACTATTCCATCTCCATAGCTTTTGTTGTTAGATGCACCATCAAAGAATATCTTCCATACTTCAGGGTATATGGTCAGGATATCCTCATCTGAGAATTCAGGCTCATACGGTTTAGCATCTAAAGGGGCTGCAACCAACTAGTCCACGATTATGCTTCCTTTCACTGCTTTTCTCGGGACATATTTTAGGTCGAATGCTGCAAGTATTGCCATCCATCATGCCATTTTGCTGTCAAGAATTGGCTTCTCCATAAGGAATTTCAAAGGGTTCTTATCAGCTAGCACATGGGTTGTGTATGAGCATAGGTAATGCTGGAGTTTGTGGCATACCCATACCAAAGCTAAACATAGTTGCTCAATATGATTATAGTTAAGCTCATGAGCCAACATATGCTTGCTTAGGTAATAGATGGCATTTTCTTTATGTGAGTCCAAGGCATTCTGAGCTAGCATTGCACCTATAGCTTCTAGAGTGACTGATAAATAAAGCACTAATGGCTGACCTGGTCTCGGAGACTGTAGCATAGGTGGATTCAGCAAATATTCCTTTATTCTGTCAAAGGCTTTTTGGCATTCTTCGTTCTGTTGCTTGAAGGCTCATTTTCTTAGTAACTTGAAAATTGGTCCATAAACATCTGTCAGTTGTGCAATGAAACGACTGATGTACTGTAGGTGACCTAGGAAATCCCTAATCTCCTTCTCAGTTTTAGGAGGTGGCATTTTTATGATTGCCTTTGACTTGGCCGGATCCACTTCTATACCCCGATAGCTGACTAAATGTCCGAGGAAAACACCTGAGGAGGCACCAAAGACACATTTGGCTGGGTTCAGCTTGAGATTGTACTGTCTGAGTCTCAAGAAAAACCTTTCTAGGGCTTCTAGATGTTCTTTAGGGATCTCAGATTTTATCACCATATCATCTACATATACTTCGACATCTTTATGCATCATGTCATGAAAGATAGTAGTCGCCATCCTCTAATATGTTGCCTCAGCGTTCTTTAGACCAAAGGGCATGAACTGATAACAATAGGTACCCTATTTTGTTATGAAAAATGTCTTTTTCTTATTAGGAGGATATACTTGGACTTGATTGTAGCCTGCATAGAGGTTGGTCAAGGAGACCACTGATGCACCTGTCAATGTGAGGCAAAGGAAAGTCATCTTTTAGGCAAGCCTTGTTGAGATCCCTGTAGTCAACACATATGCGGACTTTTTCATCTCTCTTGGGGACAGGCACTATGTTAGCTAACCACAAAGGGTAAGTGATTGGTTTGATGAACTGATTGTCTAATAGTTTGGTTACTTCTTCCTTGATCTTCAAAGACCATTCTGCCTTCATTCTGCACAGCTTTTGCTTAACAGGCCTCACACGTTCGTAGGTCGAGATCTTGTAAACTGCGATGCTTGGATCTACCCCCACCATATCCTTGGGTTCCCATGCAAAACAATCCAAGAACTGATAAACCTTTTCAATCAGTGCCTGTGTATCATGATATGCAGATGCAATGTATGTGATTTTGGGTTTTTCCTCTGTGCCATAATTGATAGATTCTTTGCCTTTTTCATTTTTTTTATTTCTTTTTTATTTTCTTTTTCAGATGTCTCATTAAATGACAAATCAGATGAAGTAGAGCATAGAGAGTCAGAAAAGTAAGCAGAAAAGTCAGACTTCTTATTTCTGATGAAGTTCCCATCATCGTGGGTTATAGTAAAGGATAGGCCCACAGGGTGGGTTACAAAACTTGACTCGATAAATTCAACTTCAATATCATATAGGACAGACTCAGAAGATACAGACTCAGATTTGAAGGACTCAGTTATAGACTCAAAGGACTCGGATGGGGGCATGACAGGGCCAGTGCTCTCCTCGAAATACCAATTATTGGGTGGAGACTGAGATGGGTGGATGAGCTTGGTGGAATCATGTTGTTGGTGTTCGGTGATCATGTGGATGGACTCAAAAAGAGAGGGCTCCATGCTTGTTTCCCAATCCTCCTCCAGTAAATAAACGGGCTCGCAGTCCTCTAAGATAAGCCTGACATCAAAGAAAATTTCAAAACCAGGAGTTAGTTTTCCAGAAATAGGGCAATACCAAGGCTCGAAAAAAGCACAATAGGGGAAATCTTCACCCTCTTTCACAAAATACCCATTCAGGGTTATAAAGTATGGGCGCATGGGCCAATCATAGGTCTCACCTTGCCTCTTGGCGTTAGCCCTCAGCTTGGCTCTCTCCTCCAGTTCCATCATGTCCTCTGATGTGGGCTTGTAGCCCAAGCCGAATGGAGCAGTGGCAGTAGGGTACTCTAGAAACTGAGCTATCCCTTGCTGGTTCTTTCCCAAACCTAAACCTAGAAAATAGACCATTTTTCTCAACATGTTAGCCACAGCCACATTTCCATACGGGTCGAAATCAAAAGAAACGAACTCTTTACCTTCCCCTTTGATGAACTGGACAAAGTCAAAGGAGAAGCCTGATAGAGGAACACTGGAGGGTTTAGGATTGATTTCCAAAATAGGAAATGAGCTCGGATGGTCATTCTTCCCATGTGCATCTGCTTTGACCGTAACGATATTTGCACCATGGGGAAACTTCAATTTCTGGTGAAGAGAGGAAGGAACTGCCTTGACTTAATGGATCCACGGCCTTCCCAGAAGTAGATTGAAACAGGCCGGGACATCGATTACTTGGAAGGATATTGGCATAGTGACGGGTCCGATGGTCATATTCAGAGTAGCAATACCCAATACCTCCCTCTTGTTGTTGTCATAAGCTCGCACGACCTGATCAGATAGAGTAAAATCCATTTCCTCTAATCCTAGGCAGCTGGCCACTTTCAGTGGGCATACGTTTAGAGCAAACCCGTTATCCACTAGCACTATGGGCACAGTTTTTCCCCGAGTCATTATGGTGATATACAGAGCTTGGTTGTGGTTTTCCCCACCTTGCGGGATGTCTTGGTCGCTAAAAGATATAGACATTGTCTTAGTAGTACTTGTTAAAGAAGCCACAAGCGTTTCAACTGTGATGTCAATCGGAGCCTGACACTGGTTCAAAGCCTTGCAAAGAGCTTGGCAATGAGGGTACGATGACTGAATAAGGCTCCAAATAGAGATGTTAGCTTGGGTCTTCTTTAATTGTTTCAGGACAGAATCTTCTTCAGGATCTTGGTGGGGTTTCAGCTTTTCTACTAGAGAAGGAACTGTATGGTTGACCGAGGTAGTTTCTCTTGGTACAGTGGGATGGATTGGTGGTGGAAGGACTCTCCCCCTCCGGGTAATTGTGTCAATTTCATCCATAAAATCATTCAAATTTAAGACACAACAGTAATCCGGAGTGGGGTGGATCATGGAGACAGGGTCAGATTCCTGTTCATCAGAGGTGATGAAATTGACATTTCCTTGGTGTCTGGGAAGAGGATTAGTGGTGATGTTAGGCTTGGGCTTGGGAGCGATAATGTCTCCACTATCAACCAGATATTGAATCCTATGCCTTAAAGCCTTACAAGCATCAGTATTATGCCCCGGCCCTTAATGGTAATCACAGTGCTCATTAGCATTATAATTCCTGGGCAAAGGGTTTAGTGGTGCTCTTGGCTTTAAGGGCTTAACAAGATGGGCTCCTAAGGCTTTCTTGAAAACAGTGCTTAAGGGCATGCTTAGGTCAGAGAAGGTTCTTCTTGATTCCAATCTCATTGGCTGATGATAGAAGACGGTATTTACCTCTCCCCCTTTTTGGTTGGCTGACTGAGTGGTGTTAGAATTTTAGTTAGTGTTCCTACGGTACCTTGAGTTTGAGGACTCATCCTTGACTTGCCCAGATTGAATCAGATCTTTAATCTTGGAGGCAGTGGCAATAAGGGCTTTGAAGTTCGGGAGATACTGGGTCTGCAGATGGACTTGGTACTAATGGAGGAGATTTTTGACGATAATGTCGATCTGCTCTTCTTCCGAGGGGCAATTCATCATTTGGGCTGCTTTAGACCTCCACCTTGTAAGGAACGCGATGACG
>CATKHJ011274762.1:0-24234 GCA_949750685.1 Vernicia montana | reverse complement strand
ATTAGATTAACTCTAACTTTCCTTATATAGAGGAATAGCTAGGGTTTAGTGTATACAACATTACTGAAATAACCCTATACTATAATCTCTCTAAAATATATACTCAAGGATGTTTAAGTAATATCCACATATAATAATTATTTATAACAATTTTATTTTTTTTAAATTAAATTAAGGCTGTTTGGTAATTCGCATGAAGAGAAAAATTAGAAAAATCTGCCTTTTCCAACCCAAGTCAAGTTTGCTTTAAGTTTACAAAAAGCAATTTGCTAAAAAGCTGTTCAATCATTTACCAAACTAACTAGCTAATGTTGTTATAGAATTGTCTCTATAATCTATATAATCAAATGTTGATTTTGACATTTAGATTTGCTTAGGCATTGATTAGTTATGAAAATATTTTATATTTTTATAGTCTTTTCCTCTCTTTTTTCTCTGCTTCTCCTCTGTGTGAGAGTTTGCTCCTTTCTAGCGAGATTCCTGTTAGGGCCATCGCCAGTGCCCAAAGCCATCGGCGAGGGTCTCTTTTTTCATTATCTTTTAGTCTTTTTTCTCCTTTTCTAGTGTGTGAAAATAATTTTTTGTCTAAGTCCTTATAGAATCCTTTTATTTTACCGCTGGGTCGGTTGTTTGTTCATATGGGTTGGTGGTTTATGCAGGTGGTTGTGTCTATGCTGATGGTGGTTGATCTTTAGGCTGTGGTCATTTGGTTTCATTTTGCTCTTTGAAGGCTAGCATGTTATCTTATGGACACCTGTGAGATGGGAGTAGGAACGGATATGCTTGGTGAGTCGAGGAGCCGGCGACTACATATCCATTCAACCCCCCTGGATCTAGGCTTTTTTTGACCCTATTTCACCGTGTTTGTTCATTAATGGTGTATTTCCAAGCTTTTTCAGTGCATAATCTTATTGTTTGTTCTAGTCTCATATCTGGTCTTCTCGGTGTTTCTCCTTCTGGCTCGGTTGATGGTAATGGTACGTCTGTTCACTAGGGAAGCCGAAACTTTTGGAAGGGAGGGGGTAGATCAGGGGTCATTTGGTAATTTTACCAACTTTGTGGGCCTTTGAACCAGTTATTTGGGCTTGCAGTCCATTGTTCAAACCCCTTTAGTTGGTAGTTTTATTATTTTGAGATGGACATGTATTACTCTTATATTATGTATTGTTTTGGGCTTGGTGTCCTGTTAATGAATGACTTCTATTTGAGAAAAAAATATATATATTTTCTATTTTTATTTTCTTTTTCATTTCTCAATTTTTTATATTTTCATTTTTCAAGTTAAAAATTAAAAAAGTTAAAATTCCTTTCCATTTAAAACTTTCTCTACTTCTCCATTTCCATTTTCATTAAGATTCAATTTTTGTATTAAATATATAATTATTATTTTCCATAACTCTTTATTTAAAAGGAGGAAATTTGCAAAATTATTTTCAAAATTTTCATTTTCAAAATTTTGATAACTAAACACGAAATTTTAGTTTTTTTTATTTTTTTGAAATCATTTTTTGGGATTTATTTTATTGTGTAAATTTTACTAAATTTTCTATTTTTTTTAAGGAAAAAAATATTTCATTAAATGAAAATATAGTATAAGGTATTGCATAATTATATAAATTTGTATCATTTTTTAAATCAATCCGGATTATTGAAATTAAAAAAATAGATTGAGTTGACGGAATATATAATTGAGTCAATTGGGAAAGATGCTCCACTTGGTGACAAATTGTCACTGCTCAGCTATTTGGTCTTTCTACGAGTTTAATCTAGATCATCCAATCATCAATTATACTTGAAAAAACCTGCATAACTTTTTGTAATATTAATCAAATAACAAAATATCATATATATCATATACCAATGATAAAAAACTCAAATTACCGTAGAAACACTCAATATCACCCAAAGAATATAAGTCTAAAGATTACGAGGTCAAAAACTATCCAAAAAATAATAGATCTAAAAATTATTCAAAAAAAAACACACTAAACCTCAAAGATTTGAGGATAGAACAACCAGAATAAACTAAAAAATGAGTAAATCTGAATAAATCAAAACTAAAAAAAAGAGGATAGAAATTTATATTTACCTAAAAAATAAGTAGATCTGGACTTGAATAAATAAAAAAGAATAAGAAGAACCTTCAAACAATATATCACAATGAGAAAAATAAGTAGATCTGGACTTGAAGAAATAAAAAAGAATAAGAAGAACCTTCAAACAATATATCACAATGAGAGAACGGTAGAGAAAAAAAATTTTGAGAGAAAAAGACTAAATTTTCCATTTAGTATTCTTTTTATTGCGTAATTTTTTTTATGACCGTTTAACAATCACATAAAAATTAATAAAAAAAAATAGCACAAGTGGTTTTTCTAATGCCAATTGAAATTTATTGTCCTTTGTTACCCTAGTGAAATTAAGATAAATTATTAGATAGGATAGGAGCATACTTCTCATACTCACATAAAAGTGGGCCCATATGTGATTGGAATGGAGACACATTATGTGGCTTCACTTTTATGTGAGTAGGAAAAACATGTTTCTGTCCTACCTAATAATTTATTTGAAATTAATGAACGGCGTATATAGTTACTAATAGTTCCTAAAATGGTAGCGTTTTCCAAAACTACTTTAATAAAATGAAACAACTATATTGGCAAATGATTAGAGTTGTAGTCATGTTTATGTTGCACGAAAATTCTCAAGAGGTTACGTTTTCACGTTTTAAAAACGTTTCTTGATTGAAAACTTACATAAATTTATTCAAAATGTTTCAGACACGTTTTCGTAATTTGAAAAAGTTAAAAACTCGTTCCTATAAATGGAAACTCGTATAATTGAAAAAAAAAAAAAGTCAACTCACCCAGATCAACCCCTAAACAAAAATATCTGCTTTCGACTATATTTTTCTTTATATATATATAATAATAATTATTATATTAATTATTATTATATATAATATCTACTTCCGACTTCATTTTTTCTTTATAATAATAATAGTTATTATTATTGTTATATTAATTATTATTATATATATATTTATAAATTATTATTATTTTTAGTATATATTTATAAATATATTATATTTTTTGTATATATATAAATTAATATTTATAAATATATTGTTATATTTCTTATATTTACGAGCTTCTCTTTCGTGTTTTCACATTTCGTTTCTCCGTATTCTCATTTTTTATTTTCGTTTCCGTAAAACGTACGTGTATGATAACGAAAGTATGAAACGATTAGTTTAATGAAGAAACAACTATTGGCCAAAAAGATCAGATATGTCGTCTGTTTTGGACAAGAAACGACAACGTTTAAAGCACACATGGCTAAAGGAGGTGGAGGTGGAGGTGGAGGTGGAAGAAGGCGGAGTCCTCCAAATCAGCTGCGAGAGAGCGGCAAGAGATTATTTTTCCGGCAAAGCCTTTACTGGATCCAGGTAACACTTTTGCCTCATTTTACTTTTGCAATTAATAGCAAATTATTATTGATTTAAAAAAAAATATATATATATTTGAAGTTATTTACAGTTAGTAGTAGTAAATATCATTTGCTTTATTTGGATTTGGTAGATGAAGAATTGTATTGCTCTGTTCATGGTTAAAACTTGTAGTATACTGGAAATGCTATATAATTTGTGTCTGTGAAATCTTGAATCTAAAAAGAATAATCATCTCAATCAAACATGTTCTTTATTCAATTTCATCGTAATTTGTTAATAAAATTCTGGGCATTGAAGGAAATAGCAGAACTAAGCAAAAAATGGGTGTGTGTGGTGTTGCTCTGGATGTGTTTGTGCAACAAACATCAGTAGTGAAAGCCTAACATGTGTTAAATTTTTTCACCAGTGGGACATGCAATTAGATAACATCATTATCAAGCTCCAAATTATTTATTTATAATAATATATAAGGGAAAGCCATGTCTATAGAAACACACACAAGATTAAATAGAAAGATTTAACATCAAACCTTGTCCTAATGTCATGATATTTAAACAGCAACAACAACAACTGGAACTATAAAAACAACATGTTTAAAATAAAACCTTTTCCCTTGTAACAACAACTTTAGCTTGAACAACGATCACCACTACTTCCACTTTTGCTCTTCTTCTTATTATTAGTCTAAGCGGATTTTGATCTTTGGCCTGTTTGTGGGTAATGCTTCTTCATCGTCGTCATCGTCTTCATCTTCAAAGAAAATTTCAATTTGTTGCTTTCTGGTGGCAAATATAATACTCTCTAGATTCACTGCATGATCCCTTAAAAGTTTTGTGATCTCTATTCCTAGCTTGGCCCCATTGAAGAATCTGTTCAGGTCAAAATATTCATCCTTCCATGTTTGGTAATTTCCATGATTCACTTTGAACCGCACGGTCCTTAGATTTTCCAGTTCATGTCCTAAATCTTGAATATCCAAGAATTTGTTTTCTAGGAAATCATGTTGCACCAAATAATCTTGAGGAATCTGGGAATTTATTGAGCACAAACAGTTAGGCATGATAAAGCACCATAGTGACAAATGAAGAGAGAGAAATGAAGCAAAGAAACTAATGAATAGCATGTGGTATAAAATTCATAAATTCATACCTTTATCTCTTCATCATCTCTGGGAGCCAATAATAATATTAATTCCTCAAGCTTATGACAGGCTTTTAGCATGTAAATGATTCCTGGCAGCTCCCATTTCTGGAGAGTACTGGTTATTTCCAAAACTGTGCAATTGAATCTTAATCTCTTTAAATTTCTTAGCTCTCGCAGAGAAAGAAGCTGCATAAAAGTATTTGCAAGTTATGAGAAGGTAGAAAAGATTTGAAGTGTTGTTAGTTCCTTTGCTGAACAGTTTGAATTATAGTTGGTGCCAAGTTTATCTTACAATATGACAGCAGTCTTTACCTTTTCTGGTCTAGGATTACGTTCTAAATTATTTTGCCTCTAGTTCAATTCAATGTAGGATTGCCCATATGGTCCACTCAAAGTTAGTACATTAGAAATTGAGTTTTGCCTCTATGAGTTGCAAAATTATTAACTGTTAAGTTACAAGGTAATTATATCAGTATGATTGGAATACCTGGATACACCAATTGCACATATGAACAGTGTCTGAGTCTCGAAAACTTGCAAGAAGTTGTTGGAGTAGATTTTCATATCTTCGAGCCTTCAAGTTGTTAGCCAAGACATTCAGTCCATACTTTCCACAAGCAGTAAACATACCCTGAAGATCGAAATGAACCCTAACACATTCGGATACTTCCTCTATTATGTACTTTGACCTTGGCATGGAACCTACAAATGCCACATGGAAGGCAGTAGGAGCCTTGACATCCATTTTAGTTGTATGATTGACAGGAAAAAAGTTTTCGATGATCACCAAATTACAAAAACGTGGATTTGGTGCAACATGAATTGTTAGATCTCTAGTCCTGTTGCAATCACTCAAGAACAATTGCTGGAGGACTGGAGCATTTGAAGTGAGCATTTGGATTGCGTCGTGAGGTAATTCTATCCGATGTAAACGCAATATTTTAAGAGAAGGAAGCTGAATTGACGCTGGCAGCCCCAGATCACAGAAACACAGCCCCAACCTAACCAATGATTTGCAGTTGAAAACGCAAGAAAGTAACTTATAGCAAGGAGCATGAGCAGTATTCTGTATGATGTTGGTATCAGCCACATCAAAGTCAAGATCTAGATCATTAACATGCTTGTTAATTGCAAAGAGTATCCATGAATCAACATGGGTTGACATTTCAGGCTGGTATGTGAAATTTACAGAGAATCTTCGAATTTTCTGACCTTTATGAAGGTATATGAACTGATTAAGCGATGAAATGATCTCTTTTCCTGTCAACTCAACCCATGATGGATAAAATTCTATGATGGAAATGTGCTTCCATAAATCTCTCCATCTACGTGACAGGAATGCGGTATTCACTGCATCAACTACTGATAGTCTATCTAGTATGGTCTGAAGTACTTCATCTGGTAGTCTACCAATAGCATCGGATGATAAATACCTTGGTTCCTTGTCAGCCTCAGCCATGTTGGAAAACTGTCTCTGAGAATGAGCAATGAAACTACTTAATAAGCATTAAAAAATAAAAAGAAAAAAATTTGGATAAAAAATAAGAAGAGGAGGAAGAGGAGGAGAACCAAATTTCACAGGTGAAAAACTAATTACTGATTAGAACATCTGCTTTTACTTGCAGATGAATTTAGAACTCATCATGTGATATGTGCCACTTATCTAGCAACTGAGTGAAGGTAATAGATCTAGCTGTGTTTAGTACAAAGGGATCAAGAGTTGTGGGGGTTCTAAGTTCACATATGCTTTTTACTTCTCTTTTCTGCATGTCTATTCCTCTCCTGTTTCACTGAATCTTGCATCCAGAAAAGCATTAACAAATATTTACATGGTCCAGTAAAAATTTTGACACCTTCATAAACTAGAGGTCTTCACTGTCAACAATTGGATATAAATCTACTCAAGACATCTATAAGCTAGAAGATTCCTTTTAAAAGTTGCATAATCTTCCTGTCTAATTTTATGCTTGCTCGGAATCAACCTATAGGCCAATGTCCTATGTAGCACTGACTAATATTTGGATGTTGGTACAATATGCAGTTGCTTTGGAGCTCTGGTTACCTTGCTAAGTATTTGGTATGATTTCTCACACAAACAAAAGGCATCTCATCTTGTTTGCTTGATGATTAACTTATAATATACCACTGAAAAGTGTTTAACATTTGACCATTTGTGTGGTCATGATATAAAATAATAGAATATGTATTTGTATGCTAAATGGTGTAATAAGTTTAATCTGTATCATTTAAGAGTACGTCTTTCTGCCAACCTGCTAGATCATTATTGTCCTGGGAACCAGTCTGTTCAATAATTAATAATGATAATAGGCAATAGTCTAATTCTGATAAGATAGTCCTTTCCTTTGGCTAACATATAGAAAGGAGAAAACTTAAACAGCTTATGACAATCCTTAGTTTTGACCTTTGTGGGTACATTCTCAAATGCAGATTAGAGGAAGTGGTCTTTTTCTACACTTGTAAATTGGTGAACCTGTCATAACTGAGTTGATTGCCTTCACTTAGGCTGTCAAAACCAGTGTAAATTGAATCTATGGTTTGATTGGCTGCTTAAAAAATGGTCCTAACTACCCTGTCATTTACATGAATCAAGCTATGTTTTCTATCGGATTATCATGTCCAGCATCATCAGTCTTTTGATCCCTTAGCACTGACCAACCAATATCAGCAGTTTGGTTGGTGGTCTAAACTAAGATCTTTGCTTAGGGTTTCTCTAGATCCACAATTCATAAAAACCCCCCTTTCCCTTTTCAGAAAATATAATAGATTTTACAGAAGTTGGTTAAGAGAAAACTCGATTTATAGAAAAATAAAGGTACAAATGATTTCATTCTTACCTTTTCGATGATCTAATTTTTCTAGGGTGATGATGCTACGGTGGATTATCTTTTTGGCTGTTAATTTATGTGATTATTGCTTAAAGTTATCACTCAGACTAGTAACATCCCTGGCCTCAAACAAAATAAAGTAAGGGGGGAAAGAGGAATCAAGTATGTGAAATATATTTGCTTGATAATCTTTTAATCAAGTATGCAAAATCACAAATGTTTGATCAAGTAAGAAAATAGAATCATAAATATGAGTGTTCAACTTACTTTTAGATCTTCCTTCTTGCGGTGGCAGTTTTCCTAAATACACCACTTCAATAGTTGTTGATTTTTGGGTATCGGGGAAACAAGTACTAATTTAGCGATGAATTGTTTTGGGATGGACTGCAGATGTGCAGAAATTTTAGTGGGATGAAAATTGAGTTGCTAGTGTGGGTGAGAGGTTGGAACACAGGTTTGGTGGTGGGATCTAGAGGTTGAGAGGGATGATAAATAGCATTTTATGTTAGCATTACTGATGCTGTGGTTGATATAGGGGCAATTGTTGCAAAAGTGGAAAATGGTTACGAAAGAGTTTGCCCACGTGTATATCTGAAATTTATGACTCTAACAATACAGGTGAAATTATTTATGATTACTGACCAAATTTGGAATATTTACACCTGTTTGCAATGTAATTAGCTGCAAATTGAGCGTTACATGCATATAATGACAATGCACCCAGGGTAAGCCTTGAAAACAAAAGGATGCATTCTAGAAGTATTGCAAAAGCAGTGAGTGATAATAAGTGATTTGATCTTAGTGATATTTAATTTTATGAATTTACAGTTCTATATGAAGATATAATTGTCATATAGAATCAGCGTTGAATTAATTGGGTTTCATATGGTTATTGTTGAATATTTAAAAAATGACATTGCTTGTAAACTTTTTATTTCAATTACTGTCTTTGTAAATGTATATCCTAGCACAATCTCACATCAGTCATATGTCGCATGTGGGCTTGCCGAGCGTTTGCTGTGAGAATTAGAAATCAAGTAGGGTCCACTTTCAATTGCTTTTTTGTGATAATCTACCATTTATATAAAACCCTTTTGTGACGTGTTAACTTCAGTAAATTTTGACTACAGCATTTTGACATTGGGTTAGCTCTAAACATAAAAGTGTTTGCGTGATTGCGCTGCGTAAATAGTTGCAAATAATTTTGTCTCACATTTTAAGTAAATTTATGATTTTAATTCAGTATGATGAAAATGAATTCAGCGCTTGCCATTTTATGAATACTTGAATTGTTTCTAGCTTCAGTACAAGATGAACATTTAATTGTTAGGCAACACAAAGGTGGTTTTTTTTCATATTTTAATTTATTCTATTCTAGAATGGTTTTGTTCATAATTGTCTTATATTTTCCAAATTATGATGCAAAAAGTTCATTTTAAGAGGTAAATAATTTAGAATAAAAGTCACTATATACGCTACTAGAAAAGGCAATGTTAAGGACTTGGACCCAAAGAGTTTACTACATTACCCTGCCCACCAAGGGGAGTGATTACCTGTTAACATTAAATCGATTAGGTAACTAAGTTCTTTTACTAGTTGGCATCTCCTTTTAATTTTAAAAATAGTTTATTTATTTATTTTGTGTGTTTCTTTTATTTATGTGCTTATGTTTGGATGAAGATCCAGAAGACCAGGCCTTGAGAAGTGATGCCTCATAGCAATAGGGGTTTACTGTATATTATGACTTGTATTTCTTTCTTGAATGTGTACTTACAAGTCCAAGAGAGGAAGCAATTCCTCAACATTGTTCCAGCAATGCCATTGGGGATCGCCACCTTTTAGGTTTCTGCTGTATTCATCTTTGTCTGTCTAAAAAAGCTAGCAACATATGAAGTTGGTATTTGTTTTAATGGGTGTTATTGACAAGCTATGAATGGCATGCTCACCATTCAAGAATCAGAGTCCAGGTATAATTTTGAAAGAATTTAATTGGTTTGTGGTGGGTTTTGTTCCAGACTTTGGAATTTGATATACAGACTTACTAACCATAATAAATGGCTTGATTGTATACTGCATAGGTAGTTGTATGCACGAGAATATTACCCAGTCTATACCTGTCATAATGGAGCAGAAGTTAGAAGCTGATGTGCATTGATTATGTGATGAAGAAATGAGATTGCTAATTTTAGTTTGCTGTAATTAATTAACACCTTAAGAGTGTACACAATAAGATTTCAGGAGAAAACGTTATTTGGTCATATCTATATTTTATTTATGTTATCCATATCCTTGTTTTTTTTTGCTTTCAGATTGTTCAATTGCTTAAAAGAATGCAGTGGATGTGCTAAAAAGGCTGGCTAATCAATTAAGAGTGAATCGTTTATTTATAGCAAGGTTGTCCTTTGCTCCAACTATTGGTGTCGGGTCATTCTCTCAAGTGCTTTTTCTGAACTAGATGAGGTATTTCTTCAGCTTGCAAAATCCTGCTATATGTGGATCAGGGTGTTTTAGCATTTTATGAATTCATGTTAAGACGATCATAAATAACCTAGCAATATTGTATATTATATATATATATATATTTTTGGGATTATCGGAAAGGAAGGGATGTTAGAGTTTGAACTCTTTTTGAGGCAGATAATTGATCTTTGAACTATTTATTAATTTAAGGAGGATATATTTTTAAAGTAGTTGAATTTGAGTTGATTTTCGAATAGGCAATTCAGAATCTTGTGCAGGCCAATTAGAGATAATTGTTACCAAAACAGACCAATTAGAGTTAATTATTACCAAAATTAGAAATGCTCATTGCTAGGAGAAAGAAATATGGAAGAAATGAAATTAATACAAAGAAATCACAAATCTGCTTTAAACATGGCTGTGCTATGGTGATTACCATATTTGCAATCTAATTTTGCATATTGAATCAGCTTTGATTACATGTACAATTAGAGGATGGAAGATTATAGGAAATTAAATAGATTTCTTTTCTATTCTTTTTCTCAATAACTGGAGGAAGTGTAATCACCATTGAGATAAATGACCTCACTTGCAACTTCATGCGGTCATTAGTAGGGTAAATAATATCAAACACAACATGATAATACGATAAGAATTTAAAACAAAATTAAAGAATTATCGTGTCATGTTGACAAACATGTTAACCTGAAACCTAATATGAATTGTCACCCTACTCATTAGTATTCTTACCACGATTGAAAATAATATTTTAAAACATATTTTTTAATAATTTTTAATCAATATAATTAAGAGAATGCTTTCTCAATTCAATTTTAATAATGATGATCATAAATGGAAATTTTGCCTGAATCAATTTATATGAAATACTTGATTAACAAAACAATCCAAAATACAGAAAATCAAACCCACCACCAAAGCCCCTAAACCTCCTATAGTTTCGGTTCCGGTGGCATCTGATAGCGACAAAGCGGACACAAGTTGCTACTCTGCAGCCACCGCACAATGCAATCTTGATGATAAATGTGCGAACATGGCATCCGAATTGCTTCAATTCCGGCCACAATCTCTCCCATACAAACCGTACACATACACTCTCTCAAGTAATCCAATTCTTCAAACACCAGTCTTTCCAAACCTTCAATGGATAATTTACTAGCAGGGATTGGCTTAGCTTCAACTAATTCCATCGATTCCATCTCAGCTCTCCTCACAATTTCTTCATATTCTCTATACTCCAATCCTTGCCACTGCACTTCCGCTATACCAACCAAAATCAATATCTCAACTCCAGGCACAGGCACAGGCACTTCTTTTGTAATTAATAACTTTTCTCTTGCCACAGAGCCAACTTTTTCTACAATCTCTGCTTGGGTGTTTTCTGGAATTCCTATAAAACTCGAGATTTCAAGCTCAAGTCTCCGCGCCAATTCTTGATCCACCAACGAATCGCTAGCGGGAATATGTATCGATCTCCTCGATATCAGCTGTTGAATTTCTGGTAAAAGCATTGGATCATTGGCGGCGTCCGGCGGCTTAACGTAGCGTCGAAGAATTTTCACGTAGCAGAATTTCACATTGATCATCGTTGCCGGTTTGGAGAGCCGGCCGATTTGTTGCTTTTTCTGGTCTAGATCGACCTGGCACTTGATTACGCCTTTCACACGAACATCGTAGTCAAGATCAGACATGTTTTTAGTTTCAGAGAGAAAAAGCTTAGAAATCGTTTAGCTGTGTTCGTTCGTTTATATATATATATATATATATATCGTTTATATATATATATATATATGTTCGTGATTTGAAGGATGTTTTGTCGGTTCGGTTTGTCCTAAAGAAAGAGGGAAAAGAAAAGCCTGCACTGTTTGGGTCAATATTTAGTTACGGTGGGACACACTGCACCTGATAATTTTACCGCCTTTTCTTTTTAATATTATTTGGAAAAAAAAAGCTTAATTGCCCCGAAAAATCTTAATTTCTATCTCCACAAGTGACCAGTTCTAGCTGTGTTAGGTTTTCTCGAAATTCAATCAGAAACTCTATAATGGATCATCAATGGCGGCCAATGCCTCCTCTTCAAGGTAATATCTGCCCTGTTTGCTCTGTTTCTCACTTCCCATTTTGCCCTCCTTATCCTCATCCTCCATATCCTCCTCCCCCTTTTCCTCCACACAATCAAAACCCTGGATCGCCACCGCATCCAGATTACCCGCGACCCGACCCATACTATTCGGGTAATCCCAATCCGTACATGGCGAATCCAAACGACGTGTGGCGTAGAAACCATAGCTTCGATTACAGGGAAGGATTTGGGCAGGCGGAGAGTGACTATAACAATAGCACTAGTAATGGCTATATTGGTGAAGTAGATAGGAGATATAAGCGACCTAGGGTTGATGAGGTTGGATCTGCTGTGTCTGGACACGAGAATAACCAAACTCCGGCGAAGATCTTATCGGATGATGAGCGTAGATTGAAGCTGATACGCGATCATGGCGGCGTTTCGGGTGGGAATTTGCAATATAGTTCTGATTTCAATGTAAGTTATGGTAGGAATGTAGATATGAATAATCAGTTTGAGTATTCGAGGAATGGGGAGGTTGGTCGTTTCCATAATGATGGGAGTAGCATGTATAGTCCTTTTCAGCCAAATGGTTCAAAGCAGCAGGGACATGAATCTCAGAGTTTGCCATATCAAGTTTCTGAATATCGTAACACGAGTTATGCTGATCATAATTTGCGACAGAACCAGTTTAGCGATTCAATTGCAGCGAGGGGATCTCAGTATTCTCATATGAATGATTGGCAGGACCATCAGCCTCCACAACCTTATGGAATGCCTAATTATACTATACCTGACAGTGCTGCGAATAATAGGGTATTCAATGGCCAGCCGCCTCCTCCACCACTTCCTGCTTCGCCACCTCCTCCTGTTCCAATGGAACGGCCAATGCATAATTTATCTGAATTTAAGCCCTATTCTTCGCCACCAAAAACTACTTCATTGTTTCCGGTTCCTATTAGTTCCTCCGTAACTAATCCCTATTTGAAAAATAAGCCTCTATCACATGCTTCAACTGCCTTTTCTTCTGAGGTGTTGCTGCTCTGCCATTTGCTTTGGTTTGGATTTGTTCATAATTGTTGTTTTGGCTGCATATTTAAATCTTTAGCTTTATTTATTTATTTTTATTTTTTAGAAAGAATGGCAAACATCTTCTTTGCCAAAGCAGTTATCTCCAGATAAGCCAACTATAATTGACGCTTCCCAATTGTTTAAGCAGCCTTATCGGACTACCCGTCCTGATTATATTGTGATAATCCTTCGAGGCCTTCCAGGTAACCTCTTTTTCAGTGGTATACACCATTTGATCTTTATCTCTCTGCTAGTTTTCTCACTTATGCCACTTGTCATGTGATATAATGCTTTCAAATATTTTCATATTTCTGTGCTAAGTTGGTATATGTAAGGGTTCATGGCTCAAACTATAAAGTTTTGTTCTGTTGCTTGGTAAAAACTGAAAAGTGAAAACTTCTTGAGTACTCAAAACATGAAAAATTGAGTTGTTGGAAGGAACTTGATGTCATGGCAGGGAAGTCATGCTACTTTAGTTTAAGATTAGCTTTTCTTGGTTGTACAGTTTGCAAAATTAGGAGGCAGATTATATCCCCATGATAGTAATTTTAATAAGCATTTTATTGGATGATTCTTCCACTCTTGCTAGATTTGACTGGTTTTGAGACTTTAGGTGTGCTATTCTTACTTCTTCTTCTTTTTTCTTCTAATCGAGGATTTTCACTAGTTTGTGGAACAGGCTAAGCAAAATGTTTTGGTTTGTGAATCTTATTTTGTGTATTCTTTGATGGGGATGAAATGAAGACAACCTGTTAGCCGAAGTGCCAGGATCCTTTTTGTGACACTCTAAATTTGTCTATGACTTTGTGCTTATTGTCCTAGATTTGTAAGGACCAATAATTTATGTGGGAATTTGCATATGCAATCTGAAAGAATTAAAATTTTTTAAATGTGTTATTATATGCTGCAACCTGCAAATAGGTAATACTGCTAGAGAAATATGAATGCTTTTGCAGTACACAGAGTTTATCAATTGATTTCTTATGGTTGTAGGTAGTGGTAAGAGCTACTTAGCAAAGATGATCCGTGACCTTGAAGTTGAAAATGGCAGTAATGTCCCAAGAATTCATTCAATGGATGACTATTTCATGACTGAAGTTGAAAAGGTTTGCCAGTTCTGTTAGATGTTCATGTTTCTTGCTCTTTCATATAGTTCTCAACTTCTCATGAATGCACATGGAATTTTTCCCACTTTCTCATGGATATGCGCATAGATAATTTTGTCCCCTTTGTAAGGTTTACATATGCTAACAAACATTGTTTTCCTCATCCACAGGTTGAAGAGAATGATGCTTCAAAATCTTCAAGCTTGGGTAGAGGCAAGAAACCAGCTGTGAAGAAGGTCATGGAGTATTGTTATGAACCCGAAATGGAGGAGGTAATACTATTAATTTTTATACATAATGATAGAAACATAGTTAAAATGTTCAGGTGGAAGTTGCAGAACAAAGCATATTGTCTCAATTACAATACAGCATGTATAGTACAAGGGCAACTAGATGATTTAGCATGCAGTCATAAGGATGAGATTGCAGGATGCTTTAACTCCTTTCGCTTAAAGTTATGGAATCACCTTATTAGGAGTAGTGTGTGCGCTTAAGTATCACTCAATAGGTGTCTTTATCATCTCCTGCAATTATGCATTTCTGTTTCTTTTCTGTTATTTTGAGTCAACATATCTAGCCATCTGGCCTCCCAAATTTTCTCCTATATTACAATGACTTTGGAGTCCATAAAGATTTTTCTGCTCATATGTAGGATGATGTGATAATAATTTCTATTAAGTACTTGCTTTTGCTTGGTCTGTATTAGGCATACCGAGACAGCATGTTGAAAGCATTCAAGAAGACCCTGGAGGAGGGAATTTTCAGGCTTGTTATTGGTATGAGCTTCTATTTTGGAATTGCCCCTTTAATTGATGATAAGGGTATTTATTATCTTTGTTTAATTGCCATAATTTTAATTGTCTTTTCTTCCTATATCGTAGCAATAGTAGCATTCTTGAGATGGCCATTTCTTTCAGGATGGAGTAAATTCAATATGTGTTTTGTGGCCAAATTGGTCGACATGGTTCCATTTAATTTGGTCATGTTGTGGTTTTACTTTTAAGCTATTTGGTTTGGCGTCTGATTTCTTACATCTGATCCTAGTTGTAGCACCAAGTCAATAACTATCTCTTTTGAAAAGCAGGCTTGAACTATTGAGTAGAGCAAAAGAAAGTGAAAATATGTGTGTTTTTTCTTTATTGCTATTATAATCATCATCATCTTAATTTCTTCAAAGAAAAATTTCAAACTATTAGCTTAAAAATAAGATAAAGTGATTAGAGGTTCTTCTGGTTATCGTGGCTTGCTAAGGCATTCAAGAACTTAAATGATCTAGTCTGATTATAGATTTAGTGGTGATGCAGTGCTTCTGCACTGCTTTCATTTTCACTAACTACAGATGCAGTTTTGTTCGGCAATTGACCCTTTTGTGCTGGTATGTGTGCTTCGTCTTAGTGGATGACCGCAATCTGCGGGTAGCTGATTTTGCTCAGTTTTGGGCAATTGCAAAGGTATACCCTCACTTCTTTCTTCTTCACAACCTCTGCAAGTAATATGTTGTCGTTTTCCAGTTTCCTGGAATGTGTTAAGGTCTGTAGGTCCTCATTCTCATACGTGGATCTCTTCATAGTCAAATGGAAATAATGTTAATCTGCTGTGATTTTCTTCTACTTTTTCCCTTCTTTGGTGTTAGGGTGCTTATTTACTATCAGTCCTCAGCTGTCAAATTTCAGCCGCTTAGTGCGCTGTTAGCTTTTCTTACTTCACTGTTATTTTATAGCAGCCTTTGTGCTGTATTTTACATTTTTGCTTTCCTAGATTATGAAAATAACATGCAATTGGTCATCTTGTGCAAATGTTTGTCTTGAGCTGAAAAATTGAAATGCAGCATCGCTTTTATATACAGGAATCAAACAGATCTCTTTAGTGGCATTTTTTGGGTGTTTTTAATTCATTTTCTTTGTTGATTGTGTTCTAACTTAAAGACTTTCACTTTTATGTATTTGGCCTTATGAAAATAGCCAAACTTCTATATGATTTAACATATAAATTTATTGTGAGAATCCAAAAATTAATAGAGGATAGAAAACTTAAGAAAATGTTTTAAATTTTAGGCTATAGCAAATAATTAAAAAAATATTATTGTTATATTGTTCGTATGTTGTTTTATTGCAGAAAATAATAACAATGATAATAGACAATTTAATGGATGTTAAAGGAAAAGTACATATTCTTATATTTAAAAATGTAAGTTCATTTTGGCATTAACAACCACTTGTCAAGAACAAGGTTGAGAGGGCTAAACAAACTTTTTGGTCTTTGTAAGGTTAGGGGGTGGCGACAGCCACCAATGCTGGATTAACTATAAATCTGTAGGTAAAGCATGGGTTAGGTCTTGGATATCACACTTTTAAAATTTGAAGTTATGCATCTTTTTATTATCAGTTTATCTGGACCATATCTGATGCCTAGTTGCATACTTTGTGCAATGTAGCTGCTGGATATTAGAGAAGTAGCATTTAATTCCTATATCATTTGTTCAACTTGTTTATATCAGTTTGCTTAATAGCTTACAAGTGAATTGCTGAATTTAAAATTGGCATGGATGGTCCAGACTTTACGATAATGTGTCCAATCTGTTAGCTTACTGTATCCCTTTAACTTCAATTTCCTATTGTAGCATGTGATAGATGATGGTCAAAAAACTGATTACTACTGAGAAATTTAGAATATTGATGTTCTATTCTCTTTTTTTTATTATTATTTTTTGTCCAAAAAACAGAGGGTATTTGGTGGATCTTGACACTGAATATTTTGAATTTATTGACAAATTATCAGAAAATCTTTGCTCAGTTCCTAATAAACTATAACATTTTTAATCTGTATTTCACTCAATTTTCACCCATCAACGGTTCTGAATTTTTTGGCTTAAAGGTTCCAAATTTTTTAACCATGCTAAAGGCTTGGAGTTTTGTTAATAGAGGGCAGTTTTTTGTGATATTGTCCATCATGTTAAATTTTTTTAATGTGTCTGTCTAAAATTTATTGCGTTTCTTAAGTACCTATTAATCAAAATTGTACTATGTGACTGTCAATTGCTTTGCTCACTGGTACTCATTTTCTTTTTCAGAGATCTGGGTATGAAGTTTACATATCAGAAGCTACATATAAAGACCCTGTGGTTAGTATATCTGTTATGATAATTTTTATTAAGGAGATTTAAGTGTGGTTTTGATATTTTGTTACTCTAATTAGCAATTGATGCCTCACCTTCTGAAAGGACGTGCATCTATCATAAATTTCCCTGAATGGTGACCTCATCTTGATATTCCTGTGGAATTTCAGGGCTGTGCAGCTAGGAATGTACACGGTTTTACTCTAGATGAAATAAAAAACATGGCTGGGCAGTGGGAGGAAGCTCCTGTATTATACTTGCAACTGGACATCAAGGTTTGTTATGTTTTAGGTCTCAATTTCTACTTCGGTTTATCATTGGGGAATTTCAAAAAGTCATTCATAGGTGGATAAATTTAAACATGATTTAAATTTTTATCATTAGAATTTAGAGTAAAAGCCCTGTGTTCTCTGACTAACAGTTCTTATTTTTAAGTTAAGAGAATAGGGACCTTGCTTGTCATAGAGGTTAATAAAATTGGAACCTTTCTTCTGACTGCTAGTGATTTCCATGTTTTGATCTTATTTGCCTATTTTTCCTGCATAACAGTCATTATTCCATGGGGATGACCTGAAGGAAAGTGGAATTCAAGAGGTAACTAAATGTCATATCATGCTAATGTTTTTTTCATATTCATTAAGTTCAATTTATTTGCTTTTATATTACTTTTTTTTTGTTTGAAATCTTTGTTATAGCCTCATAAGGCAGAAATAATTCAATCTGTTCAGTTTGAATTTTTCCTAATATCATGATCAGCATGATAGTAGTAATGGACACTCATATTTGATGCTCATTGTTTTATCATAGTATCATTCCCTATGAAATTGCTGTATTTTGCACTTATTTTGTCCACTAGCAACTAGAAAGTCCTATAAATTTCAATGATTAATTGCAATTTAACCAGTTCTGATCAAGATTTCATTCATGTGTTGATAATGCTATTCTTCCTGCTCCAAAATAGAAGCTTGTTAATAAAATTTACTTAAACATGATTTTCACATTCATATTTTGTGTTTTGCATGAGAAATGTGGAGGTGAAGGTTGTAGATTCCTTCCTCCTTTGGCGCAACCATGCAAGTATGATTTTTGTAATGAATGGGGAAACACAAGAAGGGTAGAGTGAAATTTGCTGTGGAAGTGTAAGCATTTTTCAGGAATGATGAACTGGGATAAAAAAAAAAAAAAGTGCGAAATGATGAACTATTGTGTGTGTGATTCTATGCATGTGTATCCACCCAAGTGTATGTAAATGTGTGTTGTAAGTGTGTGTTTCTTAAATATAGGATATTAGACAAAAAACATAGTGAAAATATTTTTTTCTTGCAATTGTAATAGTTAACGTTGTGGGTGTGCAATCTGAGCCTGGGCCGAACTAGACTAAATTGCCTCACTTTGTTTATCATAGGCTGGGTATGGTGCCAATAGTTTACACTGTTGTTGTATGCCATAGGGATTAGGGAACTTTAGTGCCGGTGTTGCAGCCATTTAAGCTTAGATTCATTCACATGTCAAATCTTCCAGGTTGATATGGATACTGAAGATAGTACCTTCGACGATAATCCACCTGGACTGCAGGAAAGAAAGGCTGAGAAGACCATATACCCTTCCTTGGAGGATGATGCACCTCAAGGTACAATTATATCATCTGCTTTCATAGCTTATAAATGATATAGTTTGTGTTGATTTGGTCTGGTTATAGTATTTGCGTTATCCTGGGAGTCATCATTTGCATTATCCTTGCGCTAATTTTTCATTTTCTTTGCGCTGATTGGGCAATTATCTGACCACAACTAATCAATGCTCATCTCGAGGAGTTTTAAACCCCTGGTCCCAAAGAAAGGGTACCTTTTGCATAAATGTAGACCCACAAGTCAGTTCTGGGAGTCGTCAAAATAATGACTTGGTAAAATGAAATAGATAATTATCGCCCATGCTTAAATATCTGCTATACTTGTAGAACAACTTAATTTCACATTTTACTTGAGGAGATTTATGTGTTGGTTCTAATATGCTCATGGTTATGTACTCATGTGTCTGCAATAACTGAGAAAATATCTTACTACTGCAAACTTGTTCATTCACCTATTTATTTTATCATTTTGAACTTTAGTTCCTCCAAATGATGGGAAGAGATGGGATGCTGAAGAGGATCATCCTACACAAGGAGTGAAAGAGTTGGGTAAAAGTAAATGGTCAGATGATTTAGATGAAGATGATACAGAAGGATCTGAAGGCATGAAGCGCAATTTAAATGCTCTTTCTGGGTTAATTCAAGCATATGGAAAGCAAGGAAAATCTGTGCGTTGGAGTGACCAGGTAACTAATTATGTTCAAGGCTTTTGTTCCATATTGTCAATGCTATGACATGCCTGTTTTATTGACCATATTTAAGATTTCAATGCTGAGACTTGAGAGTTGGACTTGGACTAAAAATGTAACAAAAAAAAAAAAGGTTGGACTGTAATACCAGCAAAGAAAGATTACAGTCTGGATTATGTTATACTATGGAGTATTTAACTTATGAAAGGTATATACAAGCAAGTTTTAAAAACCATTTTCAGTCTTTTGTTGCCACACACAAAAAAAAAAAAAGAAAGATGTGATACTCTGACACGTTGAATGAAAGTAAAAAAGCATGATGCTTTTGATCTAAACTGTATTAAGCTTCTGATCTGGATCTTCTATATTTTCTTTTGGATGTATATAATTTTAGCTATATAGTCATTGCTTCTTTGGGTTCTTCTGTATTGTGGAGTTAGAACATTCTCTGTCATAGATGGGCCAGAGCATTAAAGCAATGCAACACTTTTGAAGTCTTTCTACCTGAATCTGACTGTCCATTGTAGTTCCTGTGTTAAAACCATGGTATATTTAACTTTGAAGAAGACAATATCTTGTGAAACCATGATATTTGACCGTCCATTATGTGGTCCCTGTCTATCTAGGTGTAGTCTGAATTCCTACTATTTTTTGTATTGTCCCATAATCAATCATTTGCTTTATATTTTAGCATATGGTGTCAAAACATACTCTTTTTTTCTGGCTTTATTCTTACTATTATCATGCTTGTCCAGGTTGGCAATATTGGCTTTTCTATAGGTGGTGCAAAGAAGGCAAATTTGCGATCTTTAGTGATTGGACCAGGTGCTGGATACAATTTGGTAAGTTGTGCCGCTATTGTCTCTTTTTTTTTATTATTTTTTCTTATACTGCCAGAATTAGATATTATAAATGAATTCTTTTTTCTTGATAATTATTTTACCCTTGTACCATAAATAATGGTTTATTTACACTCATTTGCAGCATGTAGTTTTTTTTAAAAAAAAAAAAAACATTTCTGGAAAAAGTTGCCTGCTTTCTAGTGGGCTAGCTAGCTAGCTACATGAAAGGCTTTTTTTTTTCCTCAAAAGACTGCATACCTCACCGTTGAGCTTACAATTAAGCTCTAGTTGTTGCACTCCACATCCAATTATATGGTTGCTATATAATGCTTTGAACACTTGCAGAAGTGCAACCCATTACTCAAAGAGGAAAGCCCAACTTCAACTCAAAGTATGAGCAAGTCAAGGAGGCAGAGTGTATTTCAAGAACGACTCCGCGCAGAGCATGAGTCCTTTAAAGCTGTTTTTGATAAGAGGAAACGGCGGATTGGCGGACTTGATTTGGAGGAGGAATGATAAGTTATTAGCAGATGTAAAAATTCCTCCTGAAAGCCATTTTTGATACTCTAATTGTTTTTATTTTTTGTATTCTTTACATAATATGTAATTGTTAGATTCAGGAGGGAAAATGTAGTGCAGTTCCCCTTGTACGTGTAATCTAAGCAATACCAAAACTATTCAACTGGTAGAAATAAAAAAAAATTCTACCACCGTGCGTCAGTGTAATTACTTAATTTTATTTTTGCAATGACTTTATGATTTTGAACTTCAGTTTGGTTCAAGAAATGAGAAAGAATTTGAACTCCAGTTTTGATTCTAATGAGTATATCCACGATAGAATTGAAACCGAAGTTGGTGGTTATCATCTGTATTTGCTTTCTCTTCAAAGCGTGTGTAAAATAGAAGATGCAAAGGTTAGAAACTCAAGTGTAGAGATTGGATCAAGTAATTAATTGGGTGAATGTGATGAGACTTAAATGGTAGGGAAATTAGAGAGAAAAGATCTAAATGCTAAAAAGTTATGCTTAATTTACCTTGATCTTTGCATGATTTAACAACTATATCATATAGTTTTGTTTTTATTAATTCTATCTTAATTTAAAAATTTAACTGCAATTTTATCTTAGTGTTAAATTGAAAATAATAATAATATTATTTTCATATTAATTTGAAAGTAAAAAGTGAAATTAATTGACCTTAAAAATTATATCATATTATCAATTTAATTTTTAAATTTCGATAAAAATTAATTGGGTTCTTTAACTTTATTAATTTAATAAATTACTAATAATTAAATTAATGATATAATTAATTAAATTTGTAAAATTAAAGAGTTTAATTAACTTCAAGGAAATTTAACTAAAACTTAAATTAACAATATGGTATAAGTTTGAGAATGAATTTAGTTTTTTGATCTTTTAATTAATAAATTTTTTCTAACAATTATCACTTCAAATAGAATTACAATTAAATTTTGAAATTATGGTAGAATTGACATAAAATAAAAAATAGGATATAATTACAAATATATGTAAATTGATCTATTAAGCCTAAAAAGTTCTCAGGTGTCACCATAATAGCCAAGTCCATTCATTGACGAATATAAATTGTCAAATTGTGAAACCAGCAGATCTCTCCCTTGCTTCATCTCTAAGCATATCATTGCTTGCTCTCTCTTTCACACAGACATGGCAACTGCTGCTGTAGCCAGACATTACATTGCAGGTTTCATGGATTTAGACTCAGCTAAATGCAGTATCTCTGCTCAGCCGATTTCCAGTAGGCAATCACTTAATATTTTCCATCATGTAAGCCACTTGATTCTTCTCTTTACTACACATTACCCTTTTTTACTGTTACTTTCTTATGCCCTGAAAATCTAATATGTTTTGTTTGGTTATACAAATATAAATATATAATGATGGAACAGAGATATCAGTGTTGTTCACTGTCCATGAATGGGTGTGAAGGTGACCCTAAACTCCCCATTGGTACAATTGAAACAAGAACATTTCCAGCAGTATCATCTCCTGCATTGGCCATAGACAGCCTCAATTTGGCTATTTCTGATTTGAAAGCTAATCCACCACTTTTCACTTCAGGGATTATACGTCTCCAGGTAACTGAACTTAACAGTTTTTGTGGAATGACAATCTTTTTTCTTATCTGAAATGGACTATTATTTGAGAAATGGGTTTTTGCCACGTGGTTGGTTAGCATTGAATGGTGTGCTTAACCACATCTCCCTCCTTATCCTGCTATTACCAAATGAATTATGTATGTTCCTAGTGTTTCTATTCTAAGTTGACATTCGTGTATTATTTAGTGAAATTCTTTAATTAGTTTTTGTTAAATAGATTTGCTATAAATTTCCTATCGGAAAGGTTTTACCAAAATTAAAAAAAAAAAAAAAAAAAAATTCCTATTAGAAGGGTATCAATTATATATAGAAATTATAAACATCAATGAGAATCTTCTTAAAAAAAAAAAAAATAAATAAAAAGGAATGGGTGTTGAAGGACAAATTCCAAAAACATTTGAAATTGTTTCATATCTATAGAAGAACATAGGGAAAAAAATTTAAATTCAACTTAGAATTTAAACCTAAGAACATTAATATAAAAACAATTATATAATGTTTTTAGAGTAACACAATAATACAATTTTAGATTATGACTTGATTGAGCTCTTTATATTATTGATTAAAAATTTTTATTTTTGATATCAATTATCATGCTGATTTTCTTTTTCTTATAAATCATTTAATTATTGATATAAATAATATTTTTTCAACCGGATTAAAGAGGTAAATATGATAATAATGTAGTAATATTACTCGTAAAGCTGAAAAAAAATGGATAAGTTATTATTTTTATTTGGATTACAGGTTAAATGAGCCCTTAATTTTTCTAATTGTGTATAATTATATTCAAAATTAAGGGTCTATTTGGACAACCAGTCATTTAAAATTATTTATGTATATAAACATTATAAAAATTTCATAATTCATTATTTTTTTCTCAACTTTCCCACCAAATAAAAAAAAAATCTTTTTTTTTCTCAAATTTCCCAAATTATAAACATTTATATTTATTGATTTTGATTTTCTAGTTTTAAAGATAATAATAATTTTCTAATCTTAGAATTGATGGGATTTGCACTTTTTTATTTTTAATATATATATATATATAAACAAAAAAAATTGGATCCAATTAATCTGAAAAATAAAATTCATAGACTAATTTGTCCATAAAACTAATTTTAGATTTGATTGAACCAATATTCAAATATGAAGGATTTACTTTCGAGTAGGGAGGTAAATATGAGCCAAGTCATTTGTGAGCTATTCGTGACTCGACTTGATAACTGCTCGGTTTGAACTCGGTTCATTTATAAACAAGTTGAGTTCGAGCTCAATTTTTAAGCTCGTTTATTAAATGAGTCAAGGTTGAGCTCATGAATATTAGACTCATTTAAGTTCGCAGCTCAACTCGTGAACTGGCTCGTAAGCAGGTTCGGTTATAAGCTTATGATGTGGTCCGTTTATAAGTTCGTAGTATGTTTTGCTTACAAATTTGTACGTGTCTCGTTTACAAGCTCTTTAATTTATGCCATTATATATTAAATTTTTACTTATTTATATTAATTAATGGTATTTCGTTACATTATTTTTATTTATATTCTATGAAATATTGTGAATAATTATTATTTAAAATTATAATATAATTAAAAATATATTTAAAATTTTCCCTGTTTACATAAAATATAAAAATGTTAGATGGTAATATATTTTCATCACAC
>CATKHJ011274102.1:0-18507 GCA_949750685.1 Vernicia montana | reverse complement strand
TAAAACTCAAGCTACATCTTCTCGCTTGGGGGTTACTCTGTCTATTTTCATTTTGTCATTTTGGATATCATAATGAGTATGTATCTCAAAGAGTTTGGTCTAGAGTTCCATGGTCATTGTGGTATTATAGCATTTTGTATTGTCAAAGTCTCTAATAGTACATTTGGGATTGTAATCAGTATTATATATACACAGTTATTGATATTCTATGAATTGTAATCGTTGGCCTGTATGGTATCTATACTCAAGTATTGTAACTATTTGATGTATGGATGATATAGATATGGTTATAGTCATATGTTTCAGGTTTTGATATGAGAATAGTATGCATGTTTAGATATAGATTAGTATGGGGTTCTACGAGTTTTTGGTGGCCTTACGCCTACCCATGCCCTAAGACCGTCGCGGCTCAAAAGTCAGGTCATGACACGTTGTCAGTGATAATTTCAAAAGGAACTCCATACCTGCAAAGGATGTTGGTACGGATGAACTGGGCCACTTGTTTAGAATTTAAAACTTGATAAGCTGCAGCTTCAACCCTTTGGAAAAATAGTCAATAGCTACCAAAATGTATTCATGTCTGCCATAAGATTTTGGGTTTATTCTGCCAATTACGTCGAGGCCCCAAGTCGCGAATGGCCAAGGCGTGGTGATTGGCGACAAAGGTATAGGAGGTTGTTTCTAGAGTTTAGCATAAATTTGATATTTATGGCACCTTTGTACATACCTTGCACAGTCTTCGTTCATGGTAAGCCAATAGTAACCCTGATTTGTAATCTTGTGGGCCAAAGCAATCCCGTTCATGTGCGGGCCTTCACTGCCACTATGGATCCACTCCATAATCTATTGTGCTTCTTCTTCAGTGACACACCTCAGATTGATATTATCCCAAACTTGTTTATAGAGCATGTCTCCATTTGGAATAAATCCTTTTGACAGCTGCCTCAGGGTCCTCTTTTCTGTTTTAGAGGCGGCCTCAGGATAAAGCCCATTCTTGATATAATTAAAGATATCCCAAAACCAAGGTTTATTATCAGTAGTGTGCAGATGAAAACAATGAGTTATGCATCCCTGTTCATGTTTAATTTCAAAGGTGATGGGTCTGATTATAAAATCATCGCTGATATCAAGCATTGAAGCAAGTGTTGCCAAAGCATCAACGAATTTGTTCCTTGTTCTAGGAAGGTAATGGAAAGATAATTCATAGAAGTTGACTGGTAATTCTTCCAAACGTTTATGGTAAGGAACCAAACGTTCTTCCCTGATTTTCCATTTTCCTAAAGCCTAAGAGACTATCAGATTCGAATCTCCATAAACTTCAAAATGCTTGATTTTGAGTCTTACTGCTGCTTCGAAACCAAAAATGCATGCCTCATATTCTAACTCATTGTTTGTTACTTCAAAGTTCAATTTGATGGCTAGGGGTAAGTTTTCCCCATTTGGTGTAACAAATACAATTGCAGCACCACACCTTTTATTGTTAGATGCCCCATCAAAATAGAGTTTCCAAACTTCATTGCCCATCATTAGAATGTCTTCATCAGGAAACTCTGGTTCGGACCATTCATCGTTTATTGGAGCTGCAGCTAGCTGATCTGCTACTATGCTTCCTTTAATTGCCTTTCGCTGTACATATCTGAGATTATAGGCTGCCAGTACAACCATCCATCTCGCCATCTTACTATTAAGAATTGGCTTTTCCATAAGGAATTTCAAAGGGCTCTTAAAAGCAAGGATATGAGTTATATATGAGCTGAGGTAATATTGTAACTTATGACAAACCCATACCAGATCAAAAGGCATAATTTTTCAAGACAACTGTACTTGAGCTCATGAGTCAGCATTCTTTTACTCAAGTAATAAATGACATTCTCTTTGTTTGAATCAAGGGCGTTCTAAGCAAGCATTGCCCCCATTGCTTCATCAGTCACAGACAAGTAGAGCAGCAACGACTTCCCTGGTCTTGACGGTTGTAGAACCGGTGGGTTCAATAAGTATTGCTTGATCTGATTAAAGGCTTTCTGACAATCTTCATTCCATTTCTTTGAGGCGCCTTTTCTGAGTTGTTTAAAAATGGGCCCACACACATCAGCCAATTGATTGATGAATCGACTAATGTATTGGAGGTGCCCGAGAAATCCTCTGATCTCCTTTTCTGTTTTCGGAGGTGGCATCTCTAGAATTGCCTTTGATTTTGCAGGGTCAACCTCTATACCCTTTTTGCTGACCATGTGTCCTAGGAATACTCCAGTTGATGCTCCAAAGACACACTTAGCAGGATTGAGCTTGAGATTGTACTGGCGGAGTCTAAGGAAGAATCGCTTTAGTGCTTCCAAATGTTCTTCAGCGGTTGTACCTTTTATCACCATGTCATCAACATAAACTTCAATTTCTTTATGCATCATATCATGGAAAATGGTAGTTGCCATCCTTTGATATGTTGCTCCAGCATTTATGAGTCCAAATGGCATAACTCTGTAACAGTATATACCCCATTTAGTGATAAAATCTGTTTTCTCTTTGTCAGGGGGATGAACAATTATCTGATTATACCCTGCAGCCAGGTCGGTTAAGGAAACTATTTCAGAACCTGCCATTCAGTCTATAAGCAGATCAATGTTAGGCAAAGGAAAATCATCTTTCGAACAAGCTTTGTTTAGATCTCTGTAGTCCACACACATCCTAACTCTGCCATCTTTTTTGGGAACTGGCATAATATTGGCAAGCCAGGATGTATAGCTGATGGGTTCAATGAAGTTATGATCAAGTAACTTAGTAGTTTCTTCCTTGATCGGTATAAACCATTCAGTCTTGAGTCTTTGCAGTTTTTGTTTAACTAGCTTGGAATCTAGATAGACTGGAATTTTTTGAACAGCTATATCTGGATCTAGACCTGTCATGTCATTGGGAACCCATGCAAAACAGTCTTGAAATCTCTTGACGATCTTCTCTGTTTAATCCTTATTTATGCATGCAGATGCAATGAATGTGGTTTTTGGTGCATCATGAGTACCAACATTTATTGGCTCTTTAATTGCATTTTTTTTCTATTTCATTTATTTTATTCGATGTCTTATTTAGGTCAGATTTAAAAATTGGAACATCAAAAAAAAAAAAAATGAAGACAGGATCATAAGAGGAAAAAGGCAGACTTCTTATTGAATAAAGATAGGTTCCAATTTACATAAGATTAGGAAATTGACCCCCTCAAGGTCAGTTACATCATCATCACTAGAAAATGAAGATACAGAGTTAGCAGACAAGTCTGGAAAAAGTTTTAGAAGACGTTTTGACTTAGATGAGGATTTTGATTTAGGAAATTGTAAAAGGTTTTCTTCAAAAGACAAATTCTGAAGCTTGGTCTCGACAAAGTGGATTAGAATGGATGGATCTGCTTCCTCTTATCCAAAAGTGAGTACAAGTACTACATCAAAGAGACTAGCCTCCATATTCTCTTCCCAATCTTGACTAACCAGGCAAACTAATTGATAATCTTCTAGCTTAAGCTTGACATCAGAGAAAATTTTAAGTCCTGGGATCAGTTTTCCAGTAATAGGGCAGACCCAAGGTTTAGGAAAGCTACATTAAGGAACTGTGTCACCTTCCTTTACAAAATGACCATTTAGGGTTTTAAAGTAAGGGCGCATGGGCCAGTCATAGATCTCACCTTGTCTATGGGCCGTCATTTTTTCCTTAGTCCATTTTTCCACTTCTAAGAGGTCCTCATCAGTGGGCTTATATCCCAGCCCAAAAGGTGGTTTAACAACTGGGAAATCTGAGAAAGACTTCAAGCCCTGCTGGCTTCTTCCAAGACCTAAGCCAAGAAAATAATTCATTTTTCTGAGCATGTTAGCAACTGCAATGTTCCCAAATGGGTAAAAATTAAATGAAACGAATTCTTTACCCTATTTGCCTTCAATAAATTGGATGAAAGAGAAACCAGAAAGTGGGTAATTGGATATTTCTGATTGAATCTCCAAGGTGGGGATAGAGCTCGGGATGTCAGATTTTCCATGCATATCCCTTTTAACTGAAACAATCCCCTTTTTAAAAGGAAATTTGACTTTCTAATGTAGAGAAGACGGAAATGCTTTTGCTTTATGTATCCATCCTAGTAAAAGATTAAAGCAGGAAGGCACATCAATTACTTGAAAAGGAACAGCGAAAACAGTAGGCCCGATTGTTATGTCTATTGTAGCTACCCCAAGAACTTCTCTTTTAGTGTTGTCATAAGCTCTTACGATCTGATCAGAAAAAGTGAAATCTGTAATTTCTAAACCCAGACAACTAGCTACTTTTAATGGCATACATTCAAGGTTGAACCATTATCAATGAGAACCATTGGTACAGTCTTCCTTTGAGTAATAACTGTGATGTATAGAGCATTATTATGACTAGAACCTTCTCCTGGGATGTCATTGTCCCCAAAGGCAATAGATACCCCTTTAGCAACACTAGATATAGAAGCAACAAGGTTTTCTAGAGTAAAATCAATTAGAGTCTGACACTGATTCAATGCTTTGCAAAGAGCTTGGCAATGAGGATATAAGGATTGAATTAAACTCCAAATGGATAGGTTTGCCTGGGTCTTCTTTAATTGTTTAAGAATGGGATCTTCATCGGGTTCAAGATTCCTTCTTATTTTATCAGCTGGTGTGGGATTGGATTGGATAGGTTAAGTTTTTGGATTTAGGTTTGGCAGAATTCTGCCACTTTTGGTTGTAGCATCAACTTCCTCCACAAGATTGGTAAGATCCAGAACACAGCAGTAACTGGGATTCAATTCAATCAAAGAGATAGATTCAAGTCCCTCAGAATCATTGATGGCATTTATAGTGTGGTTGGGTAAAGGATTTGTGGTGATGTTAGGTTTTGCTTTTGGTGGAATAAGATCATTTGAATCAATGAGATCTTGAACTTTGTGCCTTAGGGCTTTACACATGTTAGTTTTATGTCCCAGCCCTTAATGGTAATCACACCTCTCGTTTGGATTATGATTTTTGGGTAATGGATTAGGGACAGGTCTGGGTTGGAGAGGTTGTACCATATTTCCTTTGAGCAAGTTTTTGTAAATGACACTCAGGGGCACTCCACCTAAATCAGAAAACTGCCTTCTTTCAAATGTGAAAGGCTTTTTGATTGTCAAAGCATTTACTTCCCCTCCTTTTTGACTTGTTGAGGAAGTGACATTGCCCTGATTTGTGGGTCTTTTATATCTTGATCCAGATGCAGATGACTCTTCTTTGATTTTCCCAGTTTGAATTAAATCTTCAATTTTTGATGTAGTCACAATGAGAGCTTTGAAATCAGGTAAATATTGAGTAAATAACTTGTCTTGGTAAATGGGAAGAAGATTCTTCACAATTATGTCAATCTGTTCACTTTCAGGAGGTCTGTTCACCATCTGAGAAGCTTTATTCCTCCACCTCATAAGGAACAAAGAGAAGGATTCTTTTGTATACTGTTTTGTAGTTTCAAGATCTCTTCTTGTTACATCCACTTCGATATTGTAGTGATACTACTTAACAAAGATATTACAGATATCATCCCATGTCCGCTTTTAGGAATCATCTAAATCAACAAACCGCCTCACCGCAACACCGGTTAATGATTGTTGGAACATTTGAGCCAAGAGTTCATTGTCTACCCCCAAAGGATGCATAGCGCCCACATATATCTTGAGATGGATTTTAGGGCAAGTAGTCCCATCAAATTTATCTAAATTTGGCATTTTGAATTTAGGAGGAAGTCTTGCATTTGGAAATAGACTAAATGAATCCGTATCAATCATGTCTTCCTTCCTTTTCAGTTTCTTCAGCATGTTTTCCATAACTTCAAACTTGTTCATGAAAGTTTTAAGTTGTTCTGGGTTAGCATCTTTCCATTGGAAAGGATCTATGGGACAGGGAGTGATAGTGGAAGTATTATTTGATGGTGGTGGTGGGATGGCTTCAGCTATAGCAATCTCCTTATTTTTCAATGCAGAGCTGGAAGTAGATCCAGCAACAGGAGAAAAGGTGGGTTTTTGTTCAGTTGAACTCTGGTTCAGAGAGGTCTGGCTCATCATTTTTCTAACGTCTTCCATAATAGCTCCCCTCTGAGTGTTCAGTAAGTCTTGAAAACAAGCCTCTCGTCTTTTAATCATTGTTTCCTGTTGTTCGGAGAGCTTGGCAAGGAGCCCATTCAAAACTTCATCAATAGGTGTTCCTTCTAACATCTTACTTACACTTTGCATGAAACAGATAAAGCTTGGGTCAGTTTGTAGCTTTAGGAAAGAACAAAGACCAAATCATGGAATCCTAATGACAAGTATCAAATGGATTTGGATTGACTAGGCTTAGGACTAGCAGTTTTTGGGTGAGGTTTAAACTCTCCAATTTTAGTGAGATTTTTTTTCATAATGGATGTATGCGTGTATGCATGAAAAAATGTGTCATGAAAATGAATAGTAATTCAGCATTTTTGGGATCATATAATCTTATGGGAAGTTTGTATGGGACATTATATGCAAAGGTAAAGGTGGTTTACGAGGGAACCCGTCACACTAGAGCAGCTATATACCTAACCACATGTGAGTCAAGGAGCCTCATGTGGACGTGCATACTCATTACACCTTTAAAAAGGATTTAAAGGATACATTGCGGGCTGGATGATTTCACTATCGGCGAATAGACCCAAGGAGGATTATCCACTCGATGTTACTTTCTATCCCTTATTTTCCTAGGAAACTAGGGTTTTGGACAAGGAGTCCACATGTAGTGATGCATGAAAAGTTATTTTGAACAAAAGCCAAACTTTGTTTGTTATCAAAAGTAATCCTCTTTTATCTTTTATTTAAAAAAGATTTTAAATCTCCCCAGTGGAGTCACCAATTGTGAGGTCTCGCCCGAGTACCTATCCGATTCGCTAAAAAAATCGAAATGCTCTTCGGGAGAAACTCCACGCAATCTGGAACCCGCTGTGAGTTCAAAAAATTTATGATTTTATGATTTGTCATTGAAAGAAAGGAGTCGCCACTTCAATTTTATTTATTTTAATTGGGAAATTAAAGGAAAATCCAAATGAAATTGACTCCAAAATATTAAATTTATTCCAATGGAAAAGCACTAATCTACGAGTAACCAAAGAGGGCTCGGGAATCAGGTTTTGATAATAAACAGTTTAATTTCCTTAGCTTGGCTTAGTACAAAATAACTTTATAAAAATGTAATTTTTATGTATGAATGAACAGTAGTAACAGTAATGAGTATATAATTATAAATGATGCAAATGTTATATGAATGACAATTATATGAAAAAGTATAAATAAATTATAGAAGCAAATAAGACAGATGATCTTTCCTCTAGCCCTTATAAGTATTAGGAAAAGTACATATATTCCTCAATTAATTAAATAAAAGACAAAAATAAATATAAGACAACAAAATAATAGAAAGGAGAAAAATATTATTTAAAATATTTTGGAGTTGATGTCTTAAAGATTGGCAAGTCTGCGTATACCTTTGAATGGGAATCAAACCCCATGCAGTTCTCCCTTCTTGCGAAGGAGGGGTTTTGATAAAAAAGAGTTTGAGTCGGTTTATTAATTTAATTCATATTTTAAATTAATAAGATTTAGACCTTTTCGGTTTTAGATCAAAATAATGACGCAACAAAAATAGTGAAATTCTAGATCTGATTTTAGAATTATAAATGCAAGAGAAATGAATTATACATTTACTTTTCTTTGCTTTTTTGAGAATGGGGTGAGCTTGACGCCGGATCTGAGCTTCACTTTGGATCGAGAATTCCAAAAGTATAATAATAACTTCTAAAGTAAAATAACTTTGGATATGGAAAAGTAATTTTTAGATTTTTGAAAATAATAGAGCTTTAGATTGCAAATCAGTATAATTTCGATTTCGGTTTTTTTTCGGTATCTTTTCTGAAGGAGGCGAAGGGGTATTTATAGGGAGGAGGCATCCTAGAGTCGGCCAGCGGCATGCCAGCAAGGCTAGCGCACCAAGATGGTGTCGCTTGCCACGGGGCATGCTGAGCATGCCGCCCGAGAGGTGCTGGTCTGGTTTGGCCCACCACCCGGTTTGAACTGGCTTGACAATAAATATGTCCATTTTTGGCCCGTTTCTGATCCGATTTGAGCCCAGTTTGATCATATGGGTTCGTAACTGAAATGCGATCATTTGGAGGTGCAATTTTGATGGTTCACAATTATGAATACTTAATTCTCAACCCTTAAGCTCGATGATGATAAACCGAGTGGTTTTTTTTAGATTTGATTCATTAGACTTCGGTTTTGGCTTGTTTAGGAGAATTTTGAGTTTTATTTCAAAAGTGTTTTCATAGATTCTTAAAATTGATGTGATTTTGTGTTTAATTGTATGAAAATATTAATTTTAGGATTTTTAAAAAATTATATTTTGGTCCTTGAAAGTTAAAAAATTACATTTTGATCCCTGGAACAGAGGAGCCCCTGCCATGGGCTAGCTGTAATACCCTAGGTATTCCCTTAGTCAAAGCATGACGTATAGGTAATAGAGAATCGAATTTAAGTGCCTAAGTACATAAGTAAAGCCTAAACCCTGGTGAAATTTGCTATAAGAATATCTTGAATTATAATGTGAATTTATTGAAGTGAATTAAATGTTAATGTATACGAATGTTATGAGATTTGTTAATGAATAATTTATAGTGAATTGATTAATATTAAGTATTTAAATATAAAAGTGTAAAAGAATATAATAAAAAAATAAGAAAAATAATAAATTTGTGAATTTTACAAATAAAATTATAAAGAATTAACAAAATAGAGCTTTGGTCTCACAAAATAGTATACCTAATTTTGGTGATGGGAGTTGAGCATCAATACTTTATTAACTCAATTAAATTTCTAAGCATCCTTTAGCATAGAAATATCTTTCTTCACTAATCCTATATTTTTTATATTAAATTAATTCTCACCACTCATTTCACTAAAAAAAGGGTAATAAATTGTTTAAGTTAATTGTCTAATTCATTTTTTTCCTTTTCACTTCATCTGCACTATTCTCTCTCTATAGAGAAAAGAAAATTTTCTCTTTCTTGTTCCAAGGGATTTGGCCCATAGCTTAAACTTGAAAGTTCAATTTCTTAGGTGAGCTTTTAATTGATTTTCTTCATTTTTAAGTTTTAATTGAAATTCTTGAAGTCCCATACTTAAGTTCATGGAAAATTCTTTCCTCTTTTTCCTTTGTATGTTCGACTATGAACTTAGTAGAGAGGGAATTAATTATTGTTTAAATCTTTGGTAAATTAAAGTTTGTGACTGTTAATTATAATGAGTCTTATTGTAGATTAGAATTGATTTGAACTTTAATCAAAAGAAATTTTCTTCCTTTCCTTTCTAGAGTGATTCGGGCAAGTGAGGTATTAGGGTAGGAAGGTTACCTGTCTTGAATAAAGTGAGTTGATTAAAATCACACATGAGCTTGATCTTAAATTAACTAAAAAAAATCAAATAATGAAATTGAAAGGAAATTTGGGCTTTTGGTGCACACAAGTTCGGTTGTTATGGGTTTAATGGAATGAGAAAGATTTTGTTTTTATATATGAAGATAGATTAAAATTTTTAATATTGGAACTTGAAAATATTATCAACCAATAAATTAAAAGTAAGGTTGAATAAAATCCGGGTTTTATATTTAAGTATATTAAGCCATTAAGGAATGGTGTAACTTTTATTCTTTAATTTGGTTTAAATTTAGATATGAATTCAGATTTGTGTGTTTGAAATGGGCTTTGCATAAATTTAAAGGTTAATTGAAAATGATTAGGTTTTCCTCAAATTATCTATTCAACCATCATAATCATTAAAGGATGAAGATTGTTTATGATGTATATATATATATACACACACGTGTTAATATAATTAGGATGAAGTGGTAAAGTAACTGATTATGTGAACATGGGACATTGGGTCTTGTTAGTGGGTGGTATGGCTGCTATGAGGACTCAAGGTTTTGGGACTTTAAATTTTGGGTAGAATGAGATTATGACTTGATACTAATGTGAAAAGAATGTGTGTATTGAAAATAGAAATTAAACTTGAAATTCCCTAACTCTAGAATAGGGAACCTTTCGACCGGTATAGAAGAATTAGTAGTTTCGAGTTTTAATTTATTACTCTCCATTTCACAATAACTGTCGTTTTAAAAGGATGCACACATATTAAGAAAGCTATTAAATAACTTTAATTTTAATTAATATGGACAAATATATCATTATTTTCTCTTATCAAATAAGAAAAAACATATGAAATATTGAAATTGGAATGAGGATAAAGTTGGAAAAAATTAATAAATGCTGCATTAAACTCTTAAAACGACAAATAATTTGAAATAAATTTTTTTTTTCTAAAACGACAGTTATTGTGAAACGGAGAGAATATAATTTTGTATATGAATTGTTTAAAAATGAGATTGGAAACATTGAAATAAAAGTATAATTATAAGATTCCATGGTAGGCCATTTGCCATATTAATTAAGTTGAGGTTTATTAACGTTAATTTTATTAAACTTTGCAAATAATTTACTTATATATGGAATTAAAATGAATAAGTTGAATATAAATTTGAAATTTTAAGTCATTTGATTATTTTAATGAATTAAGATTTAGTCTTTAAAAAAATTATTTTAACTATTGTGTATGAATTGAACCTATTTAAACTTGATTGAATGTAAAAATTTAAGCTATGAATTAAAGAAAATGAAAAGGGTATTAGAATCTTAGGCCATTCAGCCAAAGAGCAATTATAGGCATATATTGCTTGAAAGTTGTGAAAGAATACGTGAATAAATAAATTTATATATGTTAGACTTGTATTAATTAGTTGTTAGTGAAATTATATTAAGTCTTAAGTTGAGTATTAGGATTAAAAACTAAGAAATTAATTTAAAGATTAATTTACTTTGAGTAATAAGTACTATTATGTCGTATATGATATGGTTGTGCAAAAAGTATAAATTGAATGTATAATAATTGATGTAGAATCAAGAGGTGATCAAGTTAAAAAAGACAATCGCAAAGTCTACGACCATTCTTTTTTTCTTTGCTTGAAATATAGGAGCAAAAACGTCGAGGTAAATGAATAATTTATTAATATAATATGTGCATTCATTGTTTCTCTTCATATTCATTTCAAACCCTCTTGAATATGAAGTCTCAAATTATTGACTTATTGTTGAAATTGTTGATTCTTTGAAACTCTAGTATCCATGAATCACTTGACTATGCAGACCTTTATAATCAATTGTTAGATATTGATGCTAGAATTATCCTTGAATCCATTTGATTATTTGTGGTGTTTGATATGCTCACCTATTAAATTATTGATCTTTAATGAGACTATCTTCAGTGGATCTTTAAATCCTTGATTCTTTCTGATATTGAAGTTCACTCGATATGGATATCGATACTTGATTATTCCAAATTGATATAAGCTATATGAGATATATAAGATTCTACTTGAAAGCAGAAATTTCCAACTGATATGAGTTAACATTAGACCATGTGCACATGGTAAAACCCTCGAATGGTGTGTATGCATCTAGACTTTAATTAAGAAGGGTTTGAGGGTCCTAGCCATAAAACCTGATAAGTCTAATGACTTATATGTGATATGTGGGAGCATGTGTAACCTAGCCACTGCTCTAATTTTTTATATGTGGGAGTAAGCAAGGCACAAGCCGCTACTCCAATTTTATATGTGAATATGTGGGAAGCACTCCATTTCTAAATTATTGATTTCTGCTAAAAAGATATATGAGAATCTTAAATACCAAATCATAATGCAATTATTTGATATCGATACATATTATTATTTATTTCCTACTAAAATATATGAGACCTATAAAAGCTATTCTACAATGAGATTCTCAAATGCCATTTCATAATGAAATTACTTGATACTAATACCTTTACCCATTCATTCCTGCTTGCATATTATGTTAGTAGATTATTTGCTCACTGAGATTATTTCTCACTCCGCGGTTTTAATATTTTTTTAGGTGCCTAGAAGATGAGCGAGGTAATTCTCAAGTTTCTTCTTCGCTTGGGAAGTACTAAGCTAAAGAAGTCAAATTATATTATTTTAATTCCAAATGTTCATGTAATTTGAAGTTGATCTTAGAGCTCCATGGTCATTTTGGGTATAAAACGTTTGAATTATAGTCTGTATTATATGTTCATAATTAATGTTAAATGAATTGAATAATGGATGTGTATGATGAGCTATGAGTTACAAAGTATATGATATTATTAGTTAAAGTTGAGGGTGCAAGGTGATTGAATTGAAGTGTTATATGCAGGTTATATATTTTGGGGTTAGTGTATGAGTTGCTGGTACTCTGCCGAATTTTTATTAGATTTGTAATAGTAAGTGTGTTCTATGGGTCTTCGATGCCTAGTTGGTTACCCATACCCTAGAATGGTTGCGACTTGTGATTGGGTCGTGACATTAGTGCCCTTAGCAAGAGGCACCACGCGCCTCTTGCGTGGCAAGTCAAGGGGCGTGTGACCTCCCCCACGCGCCTCTGATCCCTCTGTTTCAAAACTTAAATTCTTTTGAATTTTTAAATTTCTAATTGCACCCTATCCTCAATCCGAACAAGTTGAGGATAGGATCAATTTTTAAATGGATTTTCTAAAGGTTTAAATAATTTTAACTTAAAAATTAAAAAAAAAATAATTTGGTAAAAAATATAAAAGCTTACGAAAAATTCATTTGAGGGGACTTTTTTGGGGGAGACTTCCATATTTCTGAAAAAAATCTTTTGTATCCTTTGGCATTGGAGTTTAGGAGCTTCTAGACATGCAAAATAAGAATATAAACGTAATTTCTTAAACACAAACCTTTAGATTTAGTAAATCAAATGCTAGAAAGGCTACTAATAAGGTACAATGACATTTGATTTGGTGCCTAAGGGCTAAAATCCCCAAGTCCCTGGGATCCTCACTATAATTAGGCCTTAAATGGCCTAATAGTGCCAGGATGTAAGGAGTTTTGAGGGGGATTCATGTTTTATTTCATTATTTATGTGTTTTTTTTTTGTTCTTATTTTGCATTTAATTCATTTTGACATGATCCATTTCACTTCTATTCATTCTGATCATTTTAGGTTGTTAGATAGACCCATTTCAATGTTATTTATACTATGATTCGGTCTCCAATAGATGATTAGAACCGGTTTCTAATCATTCAAAGGAAAAACTCATTTTTATGTTTTTGATTGATTTTATTATTATTTTGATTTCGTAATTTTGTGTTTTTTGTTTAATTTTAGTTCATAAACATGTTATATCTTTATTTGTATTATGGAATATATTTGTTGCATCATGAAAACGACTGGAATTGACCAAAAGGGGACCAAACCCCTCTGCCCTGGAAGTAAGGGGCGCATGGCTACTTTTTGTGCCCCTCTCCTTTCATCTGTTTATTTGTTCTTCGTTCTTCTATGTATTTTAGCTTATGTATGATGTAATCTAACCATTCCTTCAAGTTTTTTTTTTTTTGTTAGTTTTAGTGTTTTTCATGCATATTATAATGTTTAAGAACCCTTGGAAGCATCAAAACCAAACGGAGATCCATCGAAAAAGAGATCAAAAATAGGACAGAAGGTTGCCTGGAGATGACAAGCACGTGGACCCCCACGCGTCCCTAGTGAGGGATGCACGACCCCCCATATGCCCTTAAAGTCCATTCCAGAAGATCGATCGATTTATTTTCTGTTTAATTTTTTTGTATTTTTTTGGGGTTTCAGTAGGCTTCTGGGTTGTCCTAGGTCCAATAGGATAGTTTCAATTTCATTTATTATTTTATTTTATTTTGGGTATGTAATATTTAATTCCCCCCTCCCTTTTAATTTAGCTTAATTAGACTTAGATTTGAATGTTTGATCACTTAACATATAACCTGGTAATTAAAGAGATTTTATGCATGTAATCTGACCATAAAATGAATCTTTATCACTTAGAATTGCATGATACCTAGGTTGAATAATTTGAAATTAATTAACTAGTCTTTGTATGCTTAGATTTGTTTGCTTTGTAGTATGCTTAATTTAAGTTTTTACCACTTTCAATGCAAGCATGACGATTTTGTTGAATAAAATTGGTAGGAACCAAGGCATGTTTTAGGATTAATGAATTAGGAGGCATGTGGCATGTTTAGCAACCCACCAAAAGGCGAAAGGACATGACAAATTAGTAATGTTAAATGCTTCATAACTAGACTAGATATGTTTAAAAGCATGCTGAAGTGTTAAATAACGCTAATTTATGTAATGGGGTGAACTGCTTATGTGATATAACTGTCATATAAATAAAAGTTTAAAAAGCCTAATGAAAGCCTGCATTAATGAGACCAAATAGTGGAAGCCAACCTCACAGTTGGGCGACCTGGGTACCTAACACCTTCTCAGGACCGTACATAACTTCTTTACTCAGAATCTTTGATTTTGGTAGTTAGATAATAAGTTATGAATCATAGTCACCATTTTTCTAGTTTTTAAAAATTAAGTGGCGACTCCTTTCTCTGTCTTAAGCCTCAGTCTTCACCGTCTATTCTCCAATGTTTTATTGAAAAGCAATGCAGAATCTCATCCACCCGGGACCAAAAATCTGATCGCGACAATATTATCTTTAATAATTTTGAATATTAATATATACTTCACTTTTGAAAGTGTTACTTTACATAGGGCGGAAAATTTTATAAATAATTTTTCAACTTAGCTTTTATTATATATATATATATATATATATATATATATATATATATATATATATATATATATATATATATAACAAAAAAGAAGAATTTTTATAAACAATTTTTGTGCTAAAATAATTAAAAGAAAATTGACAAAAAAAACTCCAAAGTCGTAAGTCCAAACACTTTCTATCGCATTTAATTCCCTGAATAATTAATTAAATGTTTTCCTTTGTGGAACTTTCTGTGGCAATATTGTTTCTTAATATCTCTTTTTTTTTTTTTTTTTTTTACCTGGAGATAAATGTTTACTTCACTGATTCTTCTAGAATATACAAATAAGAGATTTTAACATATTGAACATTAATTACCAATCAACCTATGGTTTCGTTGTTAAGACTGAAGGCGAGATTTTGGAAGGTTGCGTGTTCAACTTTTAGATTTGTTGAATTTAATTTGTAATTTGCATGACTTATTTTGTGCCTATATTAAATTTAAATTTGATTTGTAACTTATACACTTCATCATTATAATATCACATGTCAAAAAAAAAAAAAAAGAAAAAAACATTACTTTTTTTTTTTGCCCAGATAAAAGAAAAAGGGCAACACATTACTTTGACCAATATACTAAGTATGACCACTAAAAATGAGATTACCAAATAAAAAAAGGCAACACAGTTAAAAAAAAAAATAATAATAAAGTAAAAAACGGCAACACATTGATGTGCTCTTATTAGAGTTGGCGATGATTGGATCACTTGTGATATTATTTTTTAAGGAGAAAAAAAAATAATTTTAAAAATAAATCTCCACATGTAATTTTTTAAATTTAAATGTAAATATAAAATAAAATAAATAAATAGTAATTAAAGTAAAACAAATATTAAAAAAATTATATGATCAAATTTATTATTTATTTCATTTTTATTAATTAATTCCGAGTCAATCGGATTATATTATGAACTGAATCAAATGAGTTAATGAATTTAGCGGATCAACCCTTAATTTATTCCGGTCATTCCTAATCATATATCATATACTTTTATATATTATATAATTTTAAAATTAAGAGAAGGTTTACACCATCTTTTGATGCATCATCAATATTGTAATTTAATTTCAAATTAATTAATATTTTTTATAGATTAATTAATAAGAAGACTGATCAATCAATCAATTAATAAATTATTATATTCAAATTAATTAATATTTTTTATAGATTAATTAATAAGAAGACTGATCAATCAATCAATTAATAAATTATTATTAAATATAATAATACAATATTATTAAATACAATTAGTATTATATATACATGATTTTTATAATTATTTGATATATCTACATTTTGATAATTATATATGATAATTTTAAGTTAAATTCTAAATTGATAAATAAAAAAACTAATAAAATTGATTTTTATATATATGCACACTATAATGAAAATACATACACTCGTTCATATGTGTAAAGGAAAAAAAATAAGAATAAGAATAAATATAATATACTTTTAATAATATAATAATTATAACAAATGATAATAATTTTGTGTGAATCCTCTATTTTCATTTTAACATATTTTTAGTAATACAATTTTTAAAAAAGCATGCACACATTTCTATAATATAATTTTGTTATGATTTATTTTATAAATATATATTTAACTTAATAGTATATTAAATTATTTTTTTCTTATGTATTATCTGCAAATATATTATATTATAATACGAAATTTTATTATTGTATTTATATTTAATATAATAATTGAATAGATAAATAAGTAAAATTTTAAAAAAATATAATGATAATTAAGATAATTTTATGACTCTGCAAACTGGGTAACAATTAGTTTTATATAAATTCGAGCATATTGTTGGTTGGATTTGAGTTGGATGGATTCTAATCGGATCCAAATTTAACACTTCTAACGCTTATGAATATATACACAAAGCGACACTTCTATGCTGGGGTATGTCATTGGATTTCTTTTTATTAAATATATATTTTATTAATAATAAATGGAATAATTAATAGAAATGATTTCACAGTGCTACCAGGCCTCTTACAATATTAGACTCCTTAGTAGATCACCTGCGTCATTAAGCCCACAATATCCATATCACAACAGGAACATGCCCAAATTACATAGTTCTGGTAGGGCTAAGCGTATATCCCTTACAAAACGGTTATAATACCACAGAAAATATAAAGGGATTTTTACATAAATAATCCAAAAACTAAAAAAAAAAATAACTTTTTTAGCTCTTGATTTTTTATTTTACAAAAATAACTTAAATTTATCTATTCATTTACAAATTTAGTTTTTGTTCTTCTCTTTACCTATCTAAGTCATACTTTTTTCTCTTTACCTATAATTTATTGGTTTCACTTCCTTTTAAAATTAAAAATTAATTTAACCATATTAAATTTTATTTATAAAAATTCAAAATGAATTAACTACTAACTTATATTTAGATTGAAAGCTATATTATTCAAAATGAATTAATTTTCTTGGATTTTTTAAATTAGTTAGGTTTTGATTTTTTTTAAAAAATAAAAAGTATATAATAACAATTTTAGAATTTAAAAAATCAATATAAATTAGAAACACTAAGTTTTTTATTAAAAAAAAGAACAAATCACAGCAAACAGTATACAATACCATAAAATTTAGTAATCTTTTAGTATACAACCAATATTTAATACTGTTTATACATGACATAAATTTACAAAAACAAACTTCTTCAATCAAAGCAAGTTATTGTATATTACAAAGTATTTAAATTCAATTTATACCATATGGTATAAATTATAAACACTAATCTCTTAAAAAAGAAAAGAAAAAACAAATCACAAGAAACAATATACATTACCATAAAATTTAGTATTCTTTTAGTATACAATTTGTATCTAATACTGTTTATACATTGCATAAATTTACAAAAACAAACTTCTTCGATCAAAGCAAATAATTGTATATTACAAGGTATCCAATATATTCTGCAATATCACAAATATCATAAAGTATGAAAGAACAATCCAAAATTACGTGCATACCAACCTAATTTTATTGCATTTAAAAGATAGAATCACAATTGACCTTATAAAGACCAATTTTAAAGTACGTACAACCATAAACATTTATGAAATAAAGAAATTCAAGAGGGAGAGAGGGGATGTTTGAAACTTTATCCATAACCACCAACAACAAACAGTATACATTACTATAAAATTTAGTATTATTTTAGTATACAATCCATATATAATACAAATTCAGTATACTTCTACAATATAATTAGTATCCACTACTATTTATACAAGCCATGGATTTCGAACAACATAAAAAGTCACAGCAAACAGTATACATCAAATAAAAAATAGTATACTTCTAGCAAATAATTAGTATTTAATACAAATTCATTATACTTTCACAATGTAATTAGTATTTATTACTGTTTATACAAATCATGAATTTCGAACAAAATAAAAAAATCACAACAAACAATATACATTAAATAAAAAAAAGTATACTTCTAGTAAATAATTAGTATCTAATACTGTTTAACATTTAATTTTATAGAAATATTCCAGAATTAACATTATATTATAATATTCAACAAATATACAAAAAATAAAAACTATCAAATCTACAAATACTAAGTACTAAAACTATACAATAAAAAAAATAACAGAATCAACAAACTAAAAATTATTATTATTATTTTAATTATAATTTTTAGCATTCTAATAATTGAATAACTCAT
>CATKHJ011274011.1:0-25798 GCA_949750685.1 Vernicia montana | reverse complement strand
TTCTTGGTGTTTATAACAATGATATGAGTATCTCTATTTATAGGATAGAATTAACATAGATTACAATATAATCAATTACAATAAACTCAAGAACATGTAACCTAATGTAATAAAGGAGATGAGTTATAGAATTCTAAAAGTCATGAGTTATAGACATCCATTAATTTATTCATAACAAATTTCATCATTGTTAAATTTTATTTTTTTAATGTTAAAAGAAAAAAAAGTAGATTTATTTATTTACGGGCCGATATGCGTTTGAATTAAGTTTTGTCGAGCTAAATATTTTTACGTTAAACCTAAGTTCGTCTCGATCTATAAGTGATAAGATTTAAACATTTACTCAAATTTAAGCCTATTTTAAATATATATTTTCAAACTCAACTCAACCCTCAATTCTAATAATTTTTTTCTTAAATGAAAAAATTGACAAATTCAAAAAATAACAAATTAAATATAAAAATTTTAGAGGACAATATTTTAAAACATAAATACATGTTAACATAAATTTAGCAAAATAACTCAAGTGATTTATTAGTTAACGTAGATTTAAAATCTAAAAATTGTAAGTTTTACTCATAATTTTTACTTTTTAATATATATATGTATTGTCGAGTTGAGTCAGATCAGACCGTGCTTCATAAAGCAAATTGACTTAAAAAATAATTAAACTTTTCAGATTAGGGTTGGATGGAATTTGGAGGAAAATACTGTTCAAATCAGTATTTTAGTCGGGCGGGCCGGCTGGGACTCTGAGCCCATGATCAACGCAAAATAAATAGCCCGACTCAAACCCGTGTCCATTTGGAATGCGACGTGGCAAAGGGCTAAAGCATTGTCGTTTATCAAGCCTCTGATATTTCATTTCATTAGCCAAGCTGCGAAAGAGAGAGTCAAAGCTATACACGGACGCCAAATAAACCCCAATTGCATTTTCCAAAATTCCCTATTGTTTTTCGATTCCGCTGTAGTTCGTTGGTGAGAAGCCATTTTCGTTCCGTGCAGACCAGTTTCACTTACAAAACCCTTTTAGCTCCTGAACAGCTTCCGTCTCCTCTCTTTAATCAATCGGGCAATCGAATATACTATATTCTCATAAAGTGGGCAAACGACATAGCCAAGAGCAAGCTCTCTCAACAAAGATAGAGGAACAGCTTCGTCAAAATTCAATTTTTAAAATCACCAGGTAATCATTCATGCCCCGGCTTTCAAATCTTCGAATTCGGTGAGAATTATGGAAAATTGCTGAATGTCACCTATAATTCTGCACGGAACGATGTGAATTAGCTTTTGCTTTAATTAGGTTGAGATCGATTAGGGTTAGGTATTTGCTTTGCTGCTGAATCTTTTTTGTTGTGACCGATTTTGAAGATATGAAGGGGCGGTCTCACCGTCTCCAGAGTCATGACCTGCACGAGGACTGGGTTGATGGCTCGTGGACGGTGGATTGCGTGTGCGGTGTGAATTTCGACGATGGGGAAGAGATGGTCAATTGTGATGAGTGTGGTGTGTGGGTGCACACGCGTTGCTCCCGGTACGTGAAGGGGGATGAGTTATTTACTTGTGATAAGTGCAAGAGCAAGAATAATAAGGATGACAGTGAGGAAACCGAGGTTGCTCAATTGCTGGTTGAATTGCCTACCAAAACTATCCGGCTAGAGAGTAGCTATGCGGCAAATGGGCCCCCACGCCGGCCTTTTAGGCTCTGGACCGATATACCAATGGAGGAGAGAGTACATGTGCAGGGCATTCCAGGTGGTGATCCTTCATTGTTTTCGGGGTTGTCCTCTGTTTTTACTCCAGAGTTGTGGAAGTGCACTGGGTATGTGCCTAAGAAGTTTAATTTTCAGTATAGGGAGTTCCCATGCTGGGATGAGAAGGAGGGCAGTGATAATAGAAACGAGCTAGAGAACGAGAATACTGTTGATAAAGGTGCAGGAGTTTTATTTTCATTGGCCAAAGATAGTGTCTTGGCAACTCCTGCAGCAGCTTTGGTTGGCATGAGGGGTAGAGGCGAGGAAGGCATTTTTGATAGGAAACAATACTCAAAAGAAAGGAAGAATTGGGTGAATGAAGATGGTGAGGTTAGGCATTCTCAGATTGGGGTTAAAAAGGAGAGAAGTTTACTTCGGCCAGTTGTGATACATTCAAGTAAGCGAAAGAAGGAAGACATGGGAACATCAAAAGAACGAAGCGGAAAGAAGAAGGCTAGAGCTGCATACAAGGAAGCGGATGCAAAGAAGAGAGGTTCACATGTTTCTAGAACAGGTGATTTGATGCACTCTGCAATGCTTTTGTTCACATATTTACATTCCTTTTATTTTTCATATAAAGATATTTCTTATTTCTTCTACCTTAATTTTTATTAGTTATGCATTTTTATGCTAATGTCATGAATGTTAAGGGTGGTCACACGTTGCAGTGCTAGACCTTCGCTTGTTGACTCCAATTCTTTTTTTTTTATTCATATTCCTAGCATTTACATCCACCAGTGATGCAAAATCCTTGGAATTTTATGAAGACAGAGGTCCAAAGTCTATCAAGAATGATAGCCAGAGTACTAAGAACAAGAATCTAAGAGACTTCGTTATTCAGGAGCATGAATCAGAACATTATGTTTCTGTGGACAATGATGTCGAGAAGTCCAAGAACAATGTAGCAGTGATTGAGCCCTCAGAAGTTTTATCTGCTGGCATTTCTAGACACAGTTTTTCAACTGGAGGTGAACCGAATGGATGGAAAGCTAGCCATGAAGGTGTAGAAGCAGTTGAGAGTTCCTCTAAATTTGATGATGTAGCTGCATCAATACCTGAACAAAGTGAAGTTGGGAGAATCCCTGCTGAGCAAGAGGTATTCATTTCCATGCACACATTCTTCAATTGTAGCATATAGAAATATCAAATTTTTTGGTTGTCACTACAGATAATGCTGTGTTCTGTCCCCTTGCATTGCACATTGGGTGTTCTTTAAGCTGGAGGGATGTTATTAACTTATCATCTCCTAGGTTCCAATTATAGACCACAGTTATTCCTTTTTCTGATAGAGCCATGTAGTCACACGTGTAATGAGAAGCATTCATGCGTGTCCAAATGTGCAAATGATTTGATGTACTGATGCTCCTGCCCAGAACCCTATCTAATGCATCTGTTTAGAAATCAAAATTGTAATGCAAAGAAACAATTTGAAAAGAATACGACATTTATGCAAGTTTTTGGCAAGTGTCTTGTACCTCTCAATCATGTTTTAGAAGGAAAGCCTCATTAAATCCTCATGAGAGTAATTGTTGGTCCTCAGTTTTTAGTTTTTGGAAATGACTAGATATTCCTAGTTGTAGATAGGGGTATGCATTTGGTTAACTGAATTGAACCAAAATTATGGCAGTATTTTACATAGTGCAAATCATATCTTCCCCTCTCTATGAAACATCAAAGAATTGTTCAACAATATGCATGCATGGTTACTATTGCTTTGGTCTTAGATATGGTAGACTTAATTGACTGTTTGTCTTGAATGTTAATGGATTACTTGTACTGAGAAGCAAGTTAAATTCAGATGTGAGACAAGCTAAGTTGAATTTGTGGCTGAATCCACAAATTCAGTTGATGACTAACCCCAAAAACTAAATGTGATTGCAAAACTAAAGACTTGAATATTTTATCATATGCTGCAATGTGGCCTATGTTGCTAGTGAAGTAGAATCTTTTGTTATAGAAAGAGAAATGTTGGTGCGTAGAAATTTAACAAACCATTGTTTTACCTGGCAAATTCTGATTAGAACAATACACAACTAGTAGCCTATTGTGCTGGTTGTCTCATTGACCTTTCAAATATGCATCAATACTTAATTTCGTTCTTATTATTTGAGGCAGTCTTTGACCCTTAATAGTGCCAGAATGTGTTGGTGATGCGAAGTTGTAGTTACTTAACTTTGCTTACTGTAGGGAGATAATGTTCCAACTGGTGATCTAGATGATAATATAGAAGGTTCTGTTGGAAGTGATGTTAAGCCTACAACTGACGAACTGGCTTGCTCTGTTCCTGAAGTCAAGGAAAGCCAGATTAATGGTGATCATGACATGTTTCTGAGTTCTTTGCAGCCCAATGTTAAAGTAGATATAGAAGATAATTCTAGGGGGATCTTGAATGGTCAATCTTCTGTCAGTGATGTGAAAGATATAGGCGTTTCTTGTGATAACATCAATGAAAATTCTAAAATGAATAGTGGATTATTAAATGGTTCTCCTTCTGGTGACCATAAGGCTCAAGAACTTGACAAAACATCAGAAGCAGTCAGTGACTCTCATGCAGATAAACACAATGAATTAACTAGTGATCCTCTTATGATCAAACGAGAATTGGAGGGGTCTGAGGATTTATTCCCATTGCAAGAATGCCCTTCAGAACCTAAACTTGGTTCAGCTTATGCTACAGAACTGTCAAACTCAGGTGGACCTATCTTAAATTCGTCAGTGTTACCCAGTCAGAATAAAATTATTGTGTGTGTTGGAAAATCATCTTCCTCTTCATCCACTGTTATGATCTCCAAATCATCTGCTTGCGACAACTTTAGATCTGGAGATACTCTAGGTTCTAATCCTAATAATAAGCTGCAAGTAACAACTGAGTGCAATTCTAATATTAAGAAAGATCGAGCTGCAAGTGATATAGTCAAGGTCAAGGATGAAGACAGTCACGAAATGTCAAGAAGAACAGTAAAAGAGCGTCCAAAATCCTCAGTGAATTCTGCTTCAAAAGCGTCAAACTCGAGCAAGATTTCACAAACAGCTGCTCTTAAGAGAACTGTTTCGGATTCAAAAGATTCTGTGAATTGCTCATCTTCTAAAACATCTTTAGCGCAGAATTCCTGTGAGACTACTGGATTGCTGCAAAATGAATGTGCCTTACAGGTACAAAATAAGGCGTCAGCTTCAGGTTTACCTCTAAGAGGTGAAAAGTTCAATCAGTCCAATAGCCAATCATCATCAAAGGCAAATCATGCATCATCTATGAATCCTCCCCCATCTGCTAATTCTTCTGCGACTTTGAGTGATGAAGAGGTGCAAACAGAATTACCATTTCTTCTTATTAGGATTATTTGTTTTCAGATGGTTTACTTGAGACTTTCTTTTATTTCTTTTTTATTGTTATTTTTATTTGGCAGCTTGCTTTGCTTTTGCATCAAGAACTCAATAGTTCTCCTAGAGTTCCTCGTGTTCCACGTGTTCGCCATGCAGGCAGCTTACCCCAGTTGGCTTCTCCAACTGCAACAAGCATGCTAATAAAACGTACATCTAGTTCTGGAGGAAGGGATCATAGTTTGGTAAGCTGCTCATTATTCATATACTTCCACAAAAAAGATATCTAAGTCATTGTCCCTTTGAGCATTATCTTTGTGAATGTTTGTTATTTGCATTGTCCTTAAATCCAGTATTGCAATGGATAAAATTTTGCAGGTTTCTAGGAGAAAAAATAAGGATGCATCTAAGGATGGGTTTTTCCGTTCACATGAACCTGAGGATGAGGCTAAAAAGACTGATAGAATGTCGTCTTCACCTGATCAGAGAAGACAAGATACAGGATATACAGTTGATGAGTCGACTAAGAGAGAAGATAATGGATCTCCAATAGCTGTACATTCTGTGAAGAAAAACATCCTTCCTGCCTCAACCTCAACTGCAAACAGCGGCCCATCTTCCTCTGCTGAGGTTAATGACCATCATTTGACTTCCATACGTAATTCACCAAGAAATATGTCTGATGAGGAGACAGGCACTGCTCGAGGTCCTGTTCATCGCACTTTACCAGGTAGCTGACTTTCAAGAATTAGAATCATGTGAATTTGTCTTTAAAAAAAAAAAACTCTTATTTAATGCTTTGTCTAATGTTTGCATTCTGTGTTCATATTTCTTCATCTATAGGTTTAATCAATGAGATTATGAGCAAAGGCAACCGCATGACTTATGAGGAACTCTGTAATGCTGTCTTGCCGGTATGCTTCTATTGAATTAAGTGCCCATTACTTGGTGAATGCTTATTTTCTTGCCATTTACAGTTAGAATAAAAAATTCCTTCTTCAGTCTTCGCTCTTATTAATTCCATTTGCAGCATTGGCATAACTTGAGGAAACATAATGGAGAACGATATGCATATTCAAGTCATTCTCAAGCTGTTCTTGACTGCCTTAGGAACCGACATGAATGGGCTCAGTTGGTGGATCGAGGACCCAAGGTATGCTTATAAATTGTTCAACAATTTGTTTCATGATGCACATGCCATATTTTTTCACTGAGGTAAGATACGGATATGGTAGTTGTTGAAATCTCCATTCTATTCAGTAATTGAAGAATGCTATCTATCCATACTGCAAGGAAGTTCTGAAATTAGATATTATTCGATTCTACCTAATTGTTTCACGAGTTGTAATGGGATTTTCTAGTAATGCATTCTTGCTATATCTATGTGGTGGGTGGCTCTTGCTGTTTTAATTAAAGCTATAGAAAAAAATGACAAATACAATTCAACCTATTGATTGACCATGGGCCCTGCAGCTGAAGTGGTTTTCAGGGAGGCTTCCCATTTGACATCAGTTATGGTGACTTCTGTACTTTTTAGGTACACTAGGCTTGGCAATGATTGATGAGCAGATATATATTGGCTCTACTTTTTATACCTACCTATTCATTTCAAAGTAAACTAGAAGACTTATTCTTTGTTTTTTTTTTCTTTTCCAATAACTTATGGCCTTGGAGATACTGTACTTTGTAAGTTATAGCCATAATTTAGATTTGAACTTTGATCATTCTGTTCCAGACAAATTCAAGCAGGAAACGACGTAAAATTGATGCTGAGGAATCAGAAGATAATGACTATGGCAAGGGAAGAACTGCGAAGGAAGGTGAAGGTAAAAGCCTCGAGTCACAAAGAGAAGAGTTTCCCAAGGGCAAGCGGAAAGCAAGAAAACGAAGGCGTCTGGCACTGCAAGGAAGAGGAATAAAGGAGATTAGGAAGAGGCGGAAGGCAGATCTGCTCACTGATGATGATAGCGGGCTATTGTCTAATTCAAGTGAGGAGAGTTTGTTCAGTGAAGAGGAGATTCGGGGAGGTGGAGCTGGTCCAGTTGGAAGTGAGGACTCAGGTAGCTCTGATGAAGCAGGGACAATGTAATTATTAATGTTTTTGTGACTTCTTGGGTTTTGGTCTGTGTTCTCGAGTTCTGGACACCACTCCATTATGTGCTGTGGGATGGTTCCCCTTCGAGGATGCTACCATTAGTTTTCAGAACTGGGGGAATTTTAGCAAGTTGGTAATGTGTGCTAAGCACTGTTGAATGATCTGTGTGCTGCAACAGTCCCTGTAGACTTGTGATTGGGTTTATGTCAGCTCAATCTACTGGTGCCCAGTGCTTCCCCTTTATATAATCAGTTGCAGATTGTCATTGACCATGCTTAAGAGGTGTTGTATGCCAGTGCAAGCCTTGCTGGGGGGTATGCTAGATGGAGGCTGGAGCCAAGTGCGATGTAGGAGTTGTAATACTAGTGTACATATGTAATTTTTGTAACCTTATAGAGGCCTTTTTGTCTTAGAGAGATAGGGGTGATCCAACTAGATACTGCAAAAAGCAGCAAGGAATTACTTGTTTGTGCTGAAAGAATCCATTGATTTTCTTCATGTAGTGACCCATTAATACCAAGCATTGCTTGATGTGTGTGGTTGCGAATCTCTGTTAAGGTGAAGTCCAATGTTTCTGTAGTTAAGACTTAGGAGTCGTGTATGCGTTGTGGAAACTATTTGGTTATCTTATTTTTTGGTGCAAAACCTATTTTGAAGTTGTAGGCAAAGGAAGCTTCATGCTTGAAGCCTCCAACGAATAAGGAACAAGTTACACGAGTTGTTTGGACTAAAGTCGAAACTGGCACCCTTGAAGTCTTTGGGCACATTTTGTCTTGAAGTGTGTGTGTATATATATATATATATATATATATTTTTTTTAATACTTTTAACAATGAGTTTTCCTTTGCAAAAAATTGTATTTTTTAATAATTTGTTATTGATTAGTTAAAAATCTATAGTATTATTGAATATATAAATATTTTTTATATTATTATTTTTTTCTCTATATATTAGTAAATAATATATATAATTATTATTCGGACCGAATTAAATTGATGTAATTCAGTTAAATAAGTTCGCTTAAATAAAATGATCAGTTTGATAAAAAAATATAAAAATTTTTGTTTCAGTTTTTGATTCAATTAGAAAGTTTCATTTATCAAATTAATCAAACTGACCGATTTGCTTATATTTTTAGATAAATAAATTAGAAATTCAAATGGACCAATTAGTTTATATTCTTATATTTTTTTATTTATTTTATGAATTTATAATTTAATTGATGCAATATAAGTTTGTATATTTAAATTTATGAAATATTAGGATATAATATTTGTTTTTAATATTTTTTTAAAAAAATTATATAAATAAATTAGAAAATTTCAATGTTATAGGTGATAAATATTCATAATATATTTAAATTTAAAGTGAAAGATATTTTATAATATTTATTTTATTAATCGAAAAAATACAATGTAATCGATTTAAATGAAATTTAATATTTTAATTCGATTAATTTGATTTTATAATTATTTCGGTTCGATCGGTTTGATTAATATTTAATTTTAATTTGTTCGATTAATGAAAATTATTAATCAAATTGATTGATTGTACACCTTTAATTATTATAATATAAAATATCTATAAATTGCCAAAACTAGTAAATATAAAACAGTCACACTTTTACTTTTAGCTTGTGGTTAAGTTAATTTATTTAAACTTGGTATCAATTATATGTAGAAACAGAAAAGAAAAAAGTAGGTTTCTATTTGGGTTTCCAAATTTGATTTGAGTTGAATATTTGCTATTTTACTGGCCTGAGAAAAATCAACCTTACCGAGTAAATGTGCTTGACTTGAAAGTTCGAACAGCCAACACGTGAATGATCGAGTATAAGTTTTAACTTTGCAAAAAAAAAAAAAATACTAATTCATAAAATATTTATTACGTCACCTCCCAAATATCTTTTAAGTTTTAACATATTTGGGCTTAGCATTAAAAAAAAAAAAAAAATTTGCATGGGCAGGAAGGTTAATTGAAGTGTATATGAGCCCATCTTGGAAAGAAATCAGAGAAGAAGGAAGAAAGAGAGAAAAGAGAAGAAAACACAGAGATAATAAAAATAAGTGGTACAATGGTATAGTGGTTATGGTTTGGGGTTTATTTTCTGCAGCTGGAGGCTATAAAACCAAGTTAAAAAAAGACAACGAGGTCTTTGAAGAGACGGTAAAGAGCTTTCTCTTTCTCTCGCCAATCTAGGGTTCTCTCGAATATACCTCCTTCCTTCTCTCTCTGACTCTCTATACCTCCTTTGAAGCTAAAAATATTTCTCTCTCTTCCTCGATCTCAAATTAAAGTTACTGTAGGTCATTCATTTCTATTTTGTTTTTTTAATTTTTGATACCTTCATTTGGCAATTGAAATGATTGATTAATTAATTGTTTTCGAATGCGTTTAGTGTTTGATTTCTACCATGACGATCGCGGATTCAGGCCATTTGATGGAGAATGGAGGGAGTTGCTTGCCTTGCACGCCCGAGGAGGAGAAACAGATCGTTAAGGAGTTGATCGATGAAGCTGAGCTTGATTTGAAAGAAGGCAATTTATACTACGTCGTTTCTGCCAGGTAACTTTTTTTTTCGTGGATTTGATTCTGATTCTCTTCGATTTCGAGATGCATGCGGTAATCTATGAATTTGACTACCTGTTTTGCTTTCTGATTTTGCATCTGCGCGCGAAAATTCTTTTACATTTTCCCCCTTCCTAAGCTATATAAAATATGTGTTAAATTCTGTATCTATGCAAATCATAGCTTGATTTGACCGATTTGGATATATGGCAATCAGGCAACAATTGGCTTGTTGATTGCACACTGCATTCTAACTTCGTACGTACGTCATGACTGATAAGCTTTTCTAGATTCTTATGAAAATTTCATCAATCATACCTTTGCTGAAGAGCTGGGTTGTTACTCCATCTTGCTCTCCTTTAATTTGGCTGGGATGTTGTCCACATATCATGAATCAAGAAATATCATGAGTCGTGCCTGATTGGGTGAGCAATGGTTCTATAGGAACTGATTCTTAGAAGTTATAACAATCTGATTATTTTGCAAAACTTTTTAGTTACAATAATTGATGAGTTTAACTAAAATTGGGCAGCTGAGTGAATAAAATGTGGCACATGCATTGTGTTATACCCTGATGGGGACTTGCTACTGTAGTATGTTGTATATTTTATTACTTTTTAAAATATTTTTCTATGAACTGTAATTATAACCTGCTGGTTATTCAGGTGGTTCGCAAGATGGGAGAAGTATGTTGGCCAGGGCAGTGATGGCCTCTTGGTTGACAGGCAATCTTCTGATTCTCAAGATTTTGATATTGTTCCTTCAACCTTGGTTGATAGACCTGGTCCAATAAATAATTCTGATATAGTTGAAAATGGAAGTGATGGTGAGAGTTATGATTTAGAGCTCGCTAGAACATTGTTGGAAGGTCGTGACTATGTTTTAGTTCCTCAAAGGGTCTGGGAAAAGCTTGTCCAGTGGTAAGGATCCTCTCATTTTATTCCCCTCGTTTCAAAAATTGTGCATCTCACAGAATAATTCCTTGATTTATAGACATGGTAACTCATGTAGGGGATTAATATACACTTGACACATTATATAAATCCATGAACAACCTGAAAGTAATCAATGAACTATGTGAGTTTCAGTTTAGGCTTTGTTTTGGGTTCATGTTCTAACAGTCCCAGTTGATGCAAACTGAAGTTGGGGAACTGGAAAATATAGAAAATTGAAGTGAAATTTTTGTGTCTGTTAATTTTGCATGTTGGAAGTCTTTTAACTTCTATCTACTTTCATACTGTTGCCAACTCTGCTCACCTCCTTCCCCCAAATTAAAAAAAGAAAGCGTAATTTGATGTTGCTGGCTTGATGTGGGTCACTACTTTATGCTGTAATTTGACTAAAGATATGATCATCATCGTCATTCTTAATCTTTATATTGCTCAGAAGTTTTATTGCCTTAAATACATGTTAACATCAATTATTACCATTTCAAGTTGCAAGCTTGCAGTTGATTTAGAAGCTTGCTTAGAATCATAATATGTCTGAATTACTAAAATTGTGGCAACTGCACATCTTTTTTCTGCTTAATTATTTGGTTAGGCTCTAAGTAATCTCCCTGTAATTTATCCTCTGGATTCGGTATTTGAACTTTATGAATTAAGTAATTAAGCTGAATATTCACAATTTACTATTGGACCTCTTTTTCCCTATCTTTCACTCTAAGAATTCATGGAACTTAGATCTAATAGAGAACATTGGGTATATTTTATGCTATTCCTTTACTTTGTGTTCTCTTATATTTATATTTTTTATCATTTTGTGTCTTTTAGGTACAAGGGAGGGCCAGCATTGCCGAGAAAGATGATTTCACAAGGTGTTTTTCACAAAAAACAGTTCAATGTGGAGGTTTTTCCACTTCGTCTTAAATTAATTGATTCCAGAGATGACAGTGAATTGACTATAAGGTTAAGCAAAAAGGTATCTGCAACGTAGATATTGTATGTTAATACTTTTGATCACAGCAACTTTGATTTAGGACTGATTAGGCTATGCAATGTGGACTATATATGGTGGTTGGGGGCTTCTAGGCTCATATTTATGCCTGGCTTGCCAAACGAATAGCTCTAATGAGTTGTAGTAAACTGGGTTATAGCAACTTAAATTTTACTGGCAAGAAGGATGGAAATATTGTAGTAATTTTCTAGCATCCAAGATATGTACAGGTGGACAATTGAAAAGGCATTAGGCATTTCACTTTTTGAAGAATTTATTTGCAGGCTGTTATGTTGAACAGAACCTTTTTAGTAGGTGGTGCAGGCTGTAATTTGTTTTATTTTTTTCAGGCTTCTCTGCATGAGCTTTATGAGAGGGTGTGCACTCTTAGAGGAATAGAGCAGGAAAAGGTTCGTTTTATGTTTTTGTATTTTGAAAATTAAGTTCTCCAAGTCAAGACAACATTCTAGTAAAATTGAAATACACACCAAATCATTGCTCCATTCCCAACAACTAAGGCCAAAAGGCTAGAAAAAAATTATAAATATGCTAAAATATCCTTGTAACCTATTGGATAAAATAAAAGGGTTTATTTTATATTTTTTAATAGAAGATCACAATTAATATGAAAAGAAAATTATTGCATCGATTTTTAACAACCTATCTCAATTCCTAATTTCCTTTCCAACTTTATATCTCTCTTGATTTCTTCCCTAAACTGGTTATGTGTTTTTATTTTGTGTAATTTGAAAGCTTTAAGTGTTGTTTTGGGATTGATATCGTTTTATTTTATCATGTACGAGAGTGTGATTAGTTTAGAATAATAATTTTTTTGTTAATGTTCAATTGACTACTCTTTTTTTATCCCTTTCTTTTGATTCATGAGTTCTGTTGGTATTTAGTTAATACTACTGTTATAACTGTGAATTAAGTAGAAAGAAGTTTTGACTAATAAGTGAAATTTCATAATTACAATAAGAACGATGGGATTGTAATTTTTGTAAAACTTTGTCATGGTTTATAATTAAAGACCAGCCTCAGCCTGATGGACTAAAATGTAATTTTATCATTTTGGTATTTGTACTTGGGCTTATTTATTGACTGCATATTTCTTTTAATGCTTTAATTTGTAATTCTTTTTTGTTTTGGTTCTAATGCATTTTACCAGGCCACCATATGGGACTACTTTAATAAGCACAAGAATTCACAGTTGGTTGATTCAAACTGTACCCTAGAGGAATCAAATTTGCAAATGGACCAAGAGGTGGGTGGTCTAGAGATGCATATACATTTTCGAAAGCTCATTTCAGTTTTAAAATTTAATGGATTGATGAATTATTTGATGTGCCTTTATGGTTTTACATGATAACATTGTTTGCCATCATTTTTGGAAAATAACTGTGTTCAGCCAATGTTGAATGAACTGCTAAAATTATTTCACAATATGAAATTAGGGTCACATACATGCATGCAAGAACAAATAACCAAGTAGAAAATGTTTAGTTTATTGGTAAGATGTTTTGGTGAGAATGTCTAGGATGTTTCTATTTTGCATTTCATTTCTCTGTAACTGTTGATTTTATGCCTCTAATAATTATGGTGGCTTTCAGTTTGAATTGCAGTTTCTCAGTAGGCAGTACCTCAAGAACAAAATAGGGCAGGAGTATAAGAAAAAAAGTGATTAATGTAAAGGAAAGCACTTTGAAACTCTGCAGAGGGATAAAAATATTATTAAAGCTCAGTGGTTACAAAATAATAGTTATACACATTGATTTAGAATCATACATGGTGATCTAGAATGTCTAGGTGAAATGGTTAGTGCTTGAGACCCTCCACCCAGCTTGAAAGGCAGGTGTGATGCAAATTATGAAGATAGTACAGTCATATTGGTAGTAGTTCATGAAATACTTGAATTTTTGTTTGTTTTCCCAATGTTTTGTTGTTTTGTTAAATTTAAATACAAATTTTCTATCTAATGCATACATGCATATTAGCAGTCGGGATGCATTATTGTGTGTTTTTCCTATTTGCAACCCCCTTTATTTCTCTCTTGCCTTTGATATGCGATCTCTAGGTTGTATATCTGATCATTGGGTTTCAATAATCAGTGTATTTGACATGTTCTCTTCTCTCCAGATCCTTCTGGAGCTGCAAGCTGATGGCCCTTATCCTTCCCAATCTGGAAGGTATTCAACAGGAAATGAGTTGGCCTTGGTAGCCTTGGAACCTTCAAGGACCTCCCTGTCCATTGCAGGAGGGCCATCATTGTCAAATGGTCATTCAAGTACTTATGGCTTGAACTTTAGGCCAGGAAGTGCTTTAAACTCAGGATCCACAGACATTGATGATGGATATGGTGCTCATGGTTCTGTTAGAAGAGGGGAGAGGGGAGGTTTGGCAGGATTGCAGAATATGGGAAATACTTGCTTTATGAACAGTGCTCTTCAGTGCTTGGTTCACACTCCCCCACTTGTTGAATATTTCTTGCAAGATTACTCTGATGAGATCAACACAGAAAATCCTTTAGGAATGCATGTAGGTGGCTGCTCTTTTATCTTCATTTACTTGGTTTTCCATATGAATTTTTCAATGACCTTATAGCTTTATTTCTAAGCACTCGACGTTGAATTGCTAACTTGTGTTGTAGCTGTGTAGGGTGAACTTGCTCTTGCATTTGGTGACTTGTTGAGGAAACTGTGGTCCTCAGGGCGGACTACGATTGCACCACGTGCATTTAAGGGAAAACTAGCACTATTTGCTCCACAGTTCAGTGGTTATAATCAGCATGATTCTCAAGTTAGTACTTTGTGATTTCCATTTAATTTACTTCTCCGCAATGCATAGTTGTATGCATCCACACGCACAGTGCTGTAAACAATCCAAGCTTCTTGAGCTCAACTGTAGTTTGACGAGTTACAATAATCCTTTGAGCTTGTTCTTTAACTGAACCAAATGTGTTTACCAATTTGTGGCGCTCTGCTTGGCTTTGCTCAATTACTGCCCTACATCCAAAATTTATATTCTCTTGTTTATGCTAAAATATTTGCATGCCTACCCACTGGCTGTTCTGGTGTCAGAATGAGTTGGAGCTGTTCTTATGATTTATTATTTGTTGAGAAACTTTATAATGATTCAGATACTGTTTCTTTTAGTGTGTCAGATCTGATGCTATCTGACAGCATAATTATGTGGAGATGATGGGTTCATATATATGCTTGATTGTTGCTTGTTTTTAATGGTCGACAACCCTCTGTGTTGAATGCTAAGGAGCCGCTTATTTTCCTATAGGAACTTCTTGCATTTTTACTTGATGGGCTCCATGAAGATTTGAATCGTGTCAAGCAGAAGCCTTATATCGAAATGAAGGATTCGGGTGGTCGTCCAGATGAGGAGGTTGCAGATGAGTGTTGGAGAAATCACAAGGCTCGAAATGATTCTTTAATTGTGGATGTTTGCCAAGTAAGAAACTGTTATATTTTATCTGTTTGTTCATTCTTATTCTCGTTAGTGCTTTTGTTTATCAAATGATCTGTTCAAAGAGCTTCATTGTTTTTACTGAACATGGAACTTGTTTAATTTTGTATTCTGTTAACTAACAATTTAAACATGTTGAACAATAATGTTCAGGGCCAATACAAGTCGACGCTAGTCTGCCCAGTTTGCAGCAAAATTTCAATCACATTTGATCCCTTTATGTATTTATCATTGCCACTACCTTCGACTGTCACTCGTTCAATGACAGTAACAGTGTTTTATGGTGATGGAAGTGGTCTTCCAATGCCATACACTGTGTCAGTACTGAAAAATGGTCATTGTAGAGATCTTTCTCAGGCACTGGCTACTGCATGCTGTTTGAGAAGTGATGAAAGCCTTCTGCTGGCAGAAGTAAGTGGTTTTCATATTTTCTATTTTCATTTTTGTCCATTTATTTATGGTAGCTAAAGATCTATATTTGTGCTTTGCAGGTCTATGATCATAGAATTTATCGTCTATTTGAAAATCCTTTTGAATCATTGACTTCTATAAAGGATGAAGAATATATTGTGGCCTACCGGCTTTCTCGGAAGGGAACAGGGAAAAGGAAACTGGAAATTGTTCATCAGGAAAGGTAAGGTTGCTTCCTTAGATTTCTAGCTGCCCACCTTAATTGCTGAGGAGAAAGGGAAAATCCTGATTCTGTACATATTATCATGATTTAACCATTGCCTGTAACATTCTGCACATGATTGTTGATAAATGAATTAGTATTTGATTTCTATGGCATACTTACTAGATGCCACCTATATATGTGTGAAATCACTTTTTTCATTTTGAAACTTTTGGGTTTTGTAGGTCTGCCCCAGACTTTCTGAAAGGCAGTGGATGGAAAGATTTTGGAGCACCTCTGCTTACTTACTTGGAAGATGACTCACCAAGTGGAGCTGATATTGAGTTTGCAGCTTCAAGACTTCTCTCACCCTTGAGAAGAACATGCTCATCCAGTGTGGTTCATAGTGGCAAGGAAAATGGTTTTCTATCAGAAGCTAATGGTGAATCATCTAATAGCTGCAATGGTCAATCTGAACCAGGAGATCAGTCCATGGATGACATGGAACTAGAGGACACATCCAGCCAGGAGTTATCTTTCCAGCTCTTTTTAACTGATGATCGGTATTCGAGCCGCAAGCCAATTTTTAAGGATTATGTGATAAAATCTGGTGCAAATCGTATAAAGGCTTTCCTGGAGTGGACTGAAAATGAACACAAATTATATGATTCTAGCTATCTGAAGGATCTCCCAGTGGTTTATCATAAAACCGGGTATACTGCGAAGAAAACCCGGCAGGAAGCTGTTTCTTTATTTTCATGTTTGGAGGCATTCTTGACTGAAGAACCTCTGGGGCCTGATGACATGTGGTAAGATTTCTTCTTCTTTTTTTTTTTTTTTTGGGAGAATACTGCTTGAATTCCTTGCAGGCCTGCTTCATATTTAGTTCTATTTATGCCCACGTGTGCATGCATTACTTGATTCAGGTACTGCCCTGGTTGTAAAGAACATAGACAAGCCACCAAGAAACTAGATTTGTGGACATTACCTGAGATTCTTGTTTTTCACTTGAAACGGTTCTCATACAGCAGATATCTGAAGAATAAACTGGATACTTTTGTGGATTTCCCCATTCACAATCTTGATTTGAGCAAATTTGTGAAAAGGAAGGATGGGCGATCATATACATATGAACTATATGCCATCAGCAACCATTATGGTGGTCTAGGTGGTGGGCACTACACTGCTTTTGCAAAGGTAAATGTTAACTGCAGTCTTAAATCGTATGTTGAATTTGAATGGAAGGTACAAACGAGCGTTCTGAATGCATTTCGTATCAGGCATATTAGACCTGTGAAATTACCAAGAAATTACTAGTATGCCATTTATTGCAAAGTCACTTGTATTCTTGAATGTTTTATATTACTTATTACGTGATGCCATGTGAGATACCGATTTCATGAGGTCTGAGCCTTATAATTCACTAATTTGTGCAGTTGATTGATGAGAATAGATGGTACAATTTTGACGACAGTCGTGTTTCTCCTGTTAATGAGGCTGATATCAAAACTTCAGCTGCTTATGTGTTGTTCTACAGAAGAGTGGAAGCTGAAACAAATGTGGGATTGGGAGAGACATCACAGGGTAATACAGGTCCTTGAAAGGCCACGAATGTTTACGTCCTTCTGTTTCTTGTCTTTGGAGTTTGGACCTTTGCTTACTGAAGACCAAGCTGACAGTTCTAGTCAGCTTTCTGAAGATCTCATTGTGCTCTGCATAAGCCTTGCAAAGGTACAGAAGCAAAAAGTAGAGATGAATTTGTACATGCATAAAGTGGCAACAGGTTGGATTGAGAATATGGGCTAGATAAATAATTTTATTAATTCTTTTTTCTGATAATCTATGGCTTAATCTATGCGCGGGTGTAGCCATTTTCTCCTTACCTTTTTCGCAAAATGATTGTAAGATAGGGTTAAAATTTACCATGCTTTTGATTTATCTCAACCTCTGCATAGGATCATTCATCGGAAGAGTTGTGCGATCCACCTTGGGAGGGATTTAGATGAAGTTTAAACAAAGAATGGTCGCAGGCTGTAACTGTGTTAATGTATGAATTTCTTTTACTTGATATTATGTGAACAAAAGCTGAAAGCTTTCTGGATGCTAAGATTATATGAATGTATTTTTCTTATCCAGACCTATAAATTTTTGCAAATAATGAAAGTTCACCATAGATCTTTTATTATTTTATTATTATTTTTACTTATTTTGGAAATCAGAATGCTTGAAACATTGATTATGCATCAGTGGGGTTTAAACTAAGCAGGGTCCACAATGATAAATAAAAAAAAAAAAAAAAAAAAAAAAAAAAAAACAAAAAAGTAACGTCCTTCCACTATAAATGAAATGGGAGATACAAATAGGGTTAATAATAAATTCATACTTCCCTAGCAAAGCTAGTACCTAAAAAATTATTAAGATGATAAAAATATATATGTCCTGCCAAGGACAAAGGAAAAGTAAGTTGCAATTAATTGCCAACTAGAAAGAGCAAAAGTAACGTTGATTGCTCTCAATTTTTAATCAACCAAAGCCGAAAGGTTTGGCCCACTCACAAAGACAACAATTATCAAACAAAAGTGGGTAGCAAACGGCACAACTAAGAAGATTTTAGAGGTCATTGGGAATTTATGCCCAACAAGGTGGCACTTTCTGGCAGTCAACTAAACAAAAAGATGGATGCTTTGCACTTTGTAGCTTACAAGTAAAGGAACAGAACTTCACCTTTCCCTATCTCCGAAGCTGCCTCTTATTCTCTCTATATTTCCTCTTTCCATCAGTCTGGCTTTTAACGGTTGATTCCTTTCGATGGAGGCGTTGCAAAGGTTCAGTTCACAACGGAATTCTACATGTCCACCAGATTATTAACGCCAACGGAAAACACAATACATGCCCAATGGCAATTTTACATGTTTCCTGAAAAAGTAAAAAGATATTTTCATAAGAAACCATGTATTGATTCTTGGGATGACCATTAATTGATAAAAACTAATTAACTGAATCCAACAAATGTAATTTGGTTAAATAAAATATCTATTCAATTAAGAAATTTTATTTACTGAACTGAATTAACTGAACCGATCGATTTAATTATTTTTTTATTATTTTAAATAAATAAATTATAAATTTTAATGTACCAATTAATTTATACACTTAAATTTTTTATTTTTTTTATGAATTTATATTTTAATTGATGCACAATTAATTTTTATATTTATATTATGATATAATATTATTTTTAATATTATATGACATTATTTTATACCATAATTTTTTTATTTTTTATATAAATAAATTAAAATTTTTAATATTATAGATGATAAATACTTATAGTATATTTTTTATATTTATATTTTAATTAAAAAAATACAATTTAATCGAAATTTAATATATCATTTTTTATTAATATTTAATTTTAATTTATTGAGTTAATAAAAATTATTTACGGAAAGCAACAAAATGCAGACACCTAATTGATTCCACCGGTTGCATGAGATGAGAACGCTAATAATTCAAAGAGATGAGTTGTGACTATCAGAGTTTACGTGTCAATAGAAGGAAAAATTATGCTAACTATTTGTACAAACGTGTTGTGCAGTGATTAGTGATTAGTGATTAGTTGATTAAAATCTAAATAATCAAACAAATTGGACCACGACCGCAACAAATCAAGGATGACATTGTCATCAATCACATGCGCAAATGCCAATATTCTTAGGTTAGGTACCAAATTTATGAAAAGAAAAAAGAAAAAAACTCACCGTTGCACCAGATATGGACAAGTAACCAGTGGAAGAGCTCTCCGGCGCCGTCGGTGGTGTTCCAGCACTGATACTGCCTCCGCTTGAACTCGTGTTAGTACTCACGGCGTCTGTTGTGGAGATTCCAAGTGAATATGCCGGCGATCCATCGGGCTTAAATAGACCGTAATTCCTTTCAGATGTTGGTCCTGGCTTCATGTTCTCATTAAATAAAGCGAACACATAGATGTTCAGGTCCGTTGTTGGCCTCATCGGAGTCGCTTTCTTTTGAGAAATTAGCTTAATCAGGTTGCCATTGTATTTCTTTGCATTGTCCGGCGTAGCTCCGGCCTCATCCTCGTCTCCTTTGGATGGCCAGCCAGTTTCCGATATGTGAATCGGTAACTTCTTGTAGCCTAAGGATGATAAAGCCGCGTAAACGGCGTCGATTTGAGCAAAAAGCATGTTGTCGTAGTGGAGATTGGAGGCTGGATCTATAAGACCTTGGTTCGGCTGGAAGAGAACGAAATCTAAATTGACTTGCTTCGGATTCCCCTTGTATGCGAAGTATGGATAAGCATTAATCAAAAAAGGGGAGCCAGTCTTGGCATGGAAATTTAAGATCGGAGTTACGCATCCAACCAGATCTCGCCGGAAAGCTCCAGAAGACGGAGGATAAGAGTTCTCGAGAATGGCTAGAGAGTGAGCCGTAGTCACGGTGACTTGCTTGTCCAGACCTAGATTCACAAGCGCAGTGTGTACGCTTTGCATTGCCGGAAGAAGTTGGTCGGTGAGAGAGGTGTCATTGAAGGTTAACACTTCGTTGCCTACTGTGATACAAGTGATTTTGGTTGCAGGTAAGTAGCATTGAACGTTTGATTTGACCCAAGCTTGAGCTTTATCTGGATCTTTCATCTTTGATAGATACTCATTTCCAAGTCCTACTATGAATTCCACTCCTGTGTTGGCAAATGCGCGAAGCACTCGTGGATCTGCGTCGTAGAGCTTCACTTTAGTAGCGCCGATTGATTTCACCAGAGGCACTACATTATCCGGTGAGGGAAGATTGTTGGCTATCTGGCCGTAATTAATCCCAATTGAACCCACCATTACAGGAAACACAACACCTACGTTCAAAAGCAAAACAAAAAAAAAAAAAAAAAGATTTTAGCAAATTAATTAACCAACCCTAAAAGAAGAGAAATTAATTATCAAGGAAAAGAAATTTGAGATAGCTAGAGCTAGAAAGTACCTGAAAGGCAAAGAACGAGTAAAGCACAATAATAGAATCTAGTGTACTCCATTCTTGATATAGAACTAGAAACTTAAGCTTGGAACTTGATCTGTGTGCTTAATAGTAGAGCTCAAGAGAGAGAATAGCTTCAAAGCTAAGTATGATTTTAGAGGCTAAGTAGTGAGTGTAATATGAGAAACAGTCACTACGCACTAACGGCTGGTTGAGAAAGAGAGAGAGAGAGAGAGAGCAGAAGATAAGAAAAAGTGGGAGAATAATGGATGATCAGATGTGGTAATTATATTTAGGTGGGAATTAGAGGCGGCGTTTAAAGCCTTGGTAATACTATTTCCCGGTGAAGTTATTGTCATTTTTTAAAATTTATTAGCAGTGTTAGTCGACCACTTAACACTACAAAATAAATGAGATAAGGGAATAATCAAAATCGTCCTCTAAGTTCTAAAAATCGTCCCTAAAAATAAAGAGGACGACAAAAATCATCCCTACTAGTCGTCCTTATATTTTCCGTACCCTATTATATAGGGGACAATTTTTGAATAGTCATCTCTATTTTTAGAGACGATATTCATCCCTATATTTGGGAATGATATTCGTCTCTATATTTGGGGACAATTGTTGTCCCTCTTTACGGGGACGATAATTGTCCCTATTTTTTAGGACGAAGTCGTTCCCATTTTTGAGGACGAGGCCGTTCCTATTTTTAGGGACGAAAATCGTTCAAATTTTTGGAGACGATAATCGTCTTAATTTTAAATGACTTAAGGGGACGATGTCGTCCCCAAGATCAAGATGAAATCAAATAGTAATGATGATAATAGTGGTCCCCAATATTTTTGAATAAATTGGGACGATAATTATCTCTAAATTACACAATATCATTTGGGATGACTTTCGTCTCCATAAATTTTTAAATAAGGTCAATATTAAATCCTAATTCTTATTAATAGGATATTATTATTGTTCTAAAATGAATATTATAAGTGATCTTAATATGTTTTGTTGTCCCATTGTGGTAATCTTAATAAACTTGTGTCAAATTATTCCATTCATATAAATAATTATTTCACATAACATTTAATAAAAATAACTTAAAATAAGAAAATATCAAATCCAATTATTACCAATGTATAATCACATAATCTAAAATATAAAAAAAATCAATATGCTTTAACATAGTATCATTTCACTTTCACCAACAAATAATCTAACTAATATTCGTTGATCATTGTATGTATTATAACAATCAAAAATCAAAAACAAAGAACGTATAAGGAAAAAAATTATAGACTTCAAGAATATCGATCTCCAAAAGCAATTGGTTGTGGTGAAATCAAACGTCATTAACTCCCTACAAAATTAAAGAAAATTATTTAGATCTATTGAACATATATAGGCCAACCATATTATTCTTAATTAAAACTATACAAAGACTAACACTTACATATATATAAGTAGAAAAAACAAATAGATACAAATCCTTTAGCAAACTACTTTAGATGCTAGATTTAGATTAAGAGAGACATACTTGATTTAGATTAAGAGACTCATAAATATATATAAGTTGAAACAATAACTCATATATGCACCCATAGATAATTATAACTAATAAGCACTTACATAACAGGTTGTCTAGCATATTCAATTTCTTGCACATAACTATCTAATCTTTCATATAACTCAATGTTACATTGTTCTTGCAGTTGTAAACGAGCCTTCAATTCATCTATCTCATTTTGCAACCCATCAACATCTTCTCGCCTTGATTTATATTTCATTCCTTTTGTTATTGCTTTATATCCTAATCCTCTTCCACGAACATAACCCGATCTTGTACAAAAAACCTCTTTTAGTACATCATGTGAACTATGAACCAGTTCATCTTCAAGTGTCGATTGCTTCTCAATAATTTTCATTTCTGCCTAGAATTTAAAAACAATAAATTAATTAGTAAAGCAATTTTGAAAGCACATACCACATAAAGTTAGACATACAAAAACCCTCATAGATTATGTGTCATACAATGTAAATTCAAAATTAAATACAATATAGGAACAAGTATAGAATGTTATCTTAGTTCTAGTTGTATAACAAAATTTCCTAATAAAGCAAGGGATATAGGTAATAGCTATGCAACACATGCTACAAAATATCCAGGTTAATTCACAAATTATTGCATCTAAACATTTAACTTGAGAACCCATTAATCTTGAAATTTAACAAAATCATAACCCAAAATGTTCCATGATTTGCTGCCAAAGCAATAAAGAAAGTTGCAAAAAGAAAATGGCTCACAAACAATATGGGTCTACTTAGAGATTAAAAAAAAGTCCTAAACAAAATTCAGCCCCACCTTCAAATATTAATTAAGTAAGAAATACAGAGAATGAAACAGAATAGTGACAAGGTTTAGAAAGCTTGATCCATATTTTTACACCTAATAGTCACCAATCAAAACCAATGGCTGGGCACCTCATGGGCAGAAGAATTTTTGTTACCATGATATGTTACATATCAACAACCTTTTCATTTCAGAAATTCAAAAGAAAAAGCTTTATAGAGTAGAACTAGGTGACAGTAAAAATAAATAACAATTATAATGGACATAAAACTTCAATCACAAAAATTGCGTGTATATTTGATTCTAATCATGTTATTACCTAAACTTGAGTTCATTATTTGCTTCATTCATGTAATATCATTGTATGGCACTCACAAATTCAGCATTACATACGCACAACACATGGCACAAGAAGGCAATGACTTCTCTCTAATCAATCCTATCCAACACAATGACAATTATATACAAAACTAGAACTAAACGATCATCATCAGTAGAAAAAAAAAAAATCAGAACCAAGAAACATAGAAACCCAAAATCCAGACTCAAAAGCTAACCTCTCTAGGAAGCGGCACAAAGAACTCGTTTGTGACACTCAAGCTCAGTCACCAACTTGGCATCTTCGGCTTGATGAATCCCAACCTTCTCCTATGTCACCATATAAAACTTCTCTCCATCCAAATCAAACTTCACCAAACTCACCTCCTTCCCCAGCCTACAATAAAAGCTCCTCTTTCCCCTCACCAAATTCAACATCGCCAAACACTCGTCCCTCCCGACTGTAAGCGCTAATTTTCCAGATGGATGTACAGAAAAGTCATTCACACCCTTCTTATGAGCCGATACAGTCTTTAAGTGGACGAAGGGGTCAGCATCAAAGATGCGGATAGAGTCATCTCCGGAAGATGAGAGGAGGTTATGGGGAAAGGAGAGTGATAGAGGGGTGTAGAAGGAGAGGGAGGTGATGAATGAGGTGTGGTGGTGGATAGGGCTGAGTGAGGAAGTAGAAGGGAGGTCGTATATGTGAATGGTATCGTCAGAAAAGCCAGAAGCAGGGGCGAGGCCAGCAGCGGTGACAGTGGTGAAAGGTGCGATATGAGAAGGGTAGGAGAAGAGGGGGTTAGGATTTTCTGGAAATGATTGTGTTTTAAAGGTTTGAGCTTGAAGCCCCATATGAATTTCTCATAGGAGCCTGCAATTAGACTCATGGTGGTTGCGATGGCAGTAAAGCTTCAAAATTTGAGGGTTTATGATTTTGGGTATTTGATAAACCCTATGGAAGAAGAAAGCTGGAATGGGGGTTTTATTATTACCAAAACGCCATTAAAGGGTCGTATATAACTGAACGTCAGTCGTATTGATCTTTAGTGTCATTCATAGTGAAATGGCATTTCCTTTATAAGTTAATAATTCATCTGCTTATGAATGAACGACAAAAATTTTTTCAAAGAGTTAAATGTCGAATATATTGCTTATTGTAAAAGGGAGTGTCAATTTTTTGGGTTTACTATTGTTAAAAATAAAGTCGTCCTCTTATACTGATTAATTAGATTTTAAATTTTCATTATTAAAAAAATCATCCCTAAAATAATAATCTCAAAGTCATAGGGGACAATTAAAACATGCGTCCCCTATATATTTTACTAATTTATTTTTAAGGACTAATAAAATTAGATCGTCCTCTATTTTTATCCCCTTATCTCAATTATTTTGTAGTGTAAATATCCACATCCATCACAATATAGAAATATCAAAGTTATAAAAATATCTGTTGAAATTTCGATATTAATTTTTTTTAAAAGGTGTAAAATTTAATTTTTAAATTTTTAAATATTGATTAAAATTTTAAAAATATTATAAAAGAGTATGAAAAATAACTATAAATTAAAATATTAAAAAAAATTATCTATAAATTACTAAAAGTTATAAAGTGATATATATAATTCATTTAAAATTAAAAATCTAATGTAATAACACAAAAATAAATTTGATAAGTTCATACTTACTTAATTTAAATATTATAACATACATAATTATTATTCTACAAGACTATAACAATAACAAATTAACCATATTATAATAATATTTTTAATGTCTTAATATCGCGTTGAATTTTTTTGTGGTTCAAAATTATTTATTTCACCTATTGAATGATTTTGATAACAATTTGTTAGGTAGAGATTATATTCATCATAAATCATACATTGACGATAATATGAATTATATATATATATATTGACAAACATGCAATTTTATATTGATGAACATACATTTCATTATTTGATAACTTTTGATCAATTTGTGAGACACTTTGCAATAATATGTGAAATTTAAAAAAAAAATTAAATTGTGTTTTTAGTTTTTTTTTTAATTTCTCGAAATATTATTATATTTTGCTCGATATTTTATTTATTTTTTATAAAATTTGAGTGATATAGATATATTTTGTAAATATTTCTCGATATATCAATATATTATTTGAAATAATGTAAAAAAAATGACATAAATTTTAAATACCATATTCTATGAAAATTCGATATATTGATGGATATATCAAACGAAACTGCGAAATTTTATTCATAGTATTAGTTTTTAATAAAAGGCAACAAATAAAGTAGAGTGGGTACTTTTTTTATTTTTTGATAATCGTAGAGTGGGTACTTTGTTATGTTTGATTTTGATTTTGATGGATGTTGGCAAGGCAA